>CM076985.1:45953724-46193724 GCA_039105355.1 Benthosema pterotum
GGATAAAATGGACTTTTTGGGCAGAACACGATTGTTTTTCAAAGGAGGAAAAAATATTCCATAGCCTATGTAGTTTTTTCTCTTGGGGCTCAGAGTGTTTCCACTAAGGTAAAGTCCATTTTATCCGTGTGGTGGGGGGCTCAGAGTGTTTCCACTAAGGTAAAGTCCATTTTATCCGTGTGGTGGGGGCTCAGAGTGTTTCCACTAAGGTAAAAATCAATTTTATCCGTGTGATGGGGGGCTCAGAGTGTTTCCACTAAGGTAAAGTCCATTTTATCTGTGTGGTGGGGGGCTCAGAGTGTTTCCACTAAGGTAAAGTCCATTTTATCCGTGTGGTGGGGGGCTCAGAGTGTTTCCACTAAGGTAAAGTCCATTTTATCTGTGTGGTGGGGGGCTCAGAGTGTTAACACTAAGGTAAAGTCCATTTTATCTGTGTGGTGGGGGGCTCAGAGTGTTAACACTAAGGTAAAGTCCATTTTATCTGTGTGGTGGGGGGCTTAGAGTGTTAATACTAAGGAAAGTAGTCTTCTAATTACACAAGCCATGTTTGTTTTGGTGAGAAGGTAAAACGTTCTTTCATGCATAATTGCAGGAAAAGAAAAAATGGACAAGCTGCTCTCTAAAACACATTTTTAGACCAGCTGTTGTTATACAAAGTACCGTATCCATTGATCTGGGCAGGATAACTGAAACGGTGTGAAAACACTGCCAGGTTTGCGGATTATAAGTGACTTCAGTGACTTTATTATTTACGTAATGTTTAATGATGAAGGCCAGCTGCGCAGACAGCGCACATCAAAACCCGACCTTTGGAAAACGTTTCTTCACTGAAAATCCCATATATACAATGGGGAAAATAATTATTTGATCCCTTGATGATTTTATAAGTTTTCATGATTAGAAAGAAATGAGAAGTCATTTTTATGGTACTTTTATTTAAACAAATAGAGACAGAATATGAACAAAAATATCTATAAGAAAATAATATTTAAAGGTTATAAATTAATTTGCATTAGAGCTCGGGAAATAAGTATTTGATCCCTAAGCACAACCTGACTTAGTACTTGGTGGAGAAACCCTTGTTGGCAAGCACGGAAGTCAGACGTTTCTTGTAGTTGGTCACCAAGTTTGCACACATCTCAGGAGGGATTTTGGACCACTCCTGGTTAGACCTTCTCTCCAAATCCTGAAGGTTTCGAGGCTGTTGCTTGCCAACTCGAAGCTCGAGCTCCCTCCATAGATTTTCTTTAGGATTAAGGTCTGGAGACTGTCTAGGCCACTCCATGAGCTTCTTCGTGAGTCACTCCTTTGTTGCCCTGGCCGAATGTTTTGGGTCGTTGTCCGAGCTGGAAGACCGAGCCACGACCCATCTTCAGTGCTCTGGCTGAGGGAAGGAGGTTCTTGTCCAAGATCCTGCGGTACATGGCCACATCCATCGGCCACACAATGCGGTGAAGTTGCCCTGTACCCTTAGCAGAGAAACAGCCCCAAAGTATAATGTCTCCACCTCCATGCTTGATGGTGGGGATGGTGTTGTTGGGTTTGTATTCAGCATTTCTCTCCCTCCAAACACGACAAGTCAAATGGATGCCAAAGAGTTGAATTTTGGTCTCTTCTGACCACATCACCTTCCCCACAGCCTGGTCTGAATCATTTAGGTGTTCATTGGTGAACTTTAGACGGGCCTCTATGCGCCTTCTTGAGCAGAGGGACATGGCTGGGCACTGCAGGATTTCAATCCGTTATGGTGTACTGTGTTAGCAATGGTTTTCTTGGTGACTGTAGTCCCAGCTGCCTTCAAATCATTAACAACAACACCATCCCCATCGTCAGGCATGGAGGTGGAAACATTATGCTTTGGGGCTGTTTCTCTGCTAAGGGTACAGGGCAACTTCACTGTATTGTGTGGCTGATGGATGGAGACATGCACTGCAACATCTTGGACAAGAACCTCCTTCCCTCAGCCAGAGCACTAAAGATGGGTCTTGAAGAAGCACATTAAGCTCATGGAGTGGCCAAGCCAGTCTCCAGACCTTAATCCTATAGAAAATCTATGGAGGGAGATTGGGCTTTGAGTTGGCAAGCAACAGCCTCAAAACCTTGAGGATTTGGGGAGGATATCTAAACAGGAGTGGGATAAAAACTCTCCTGAGATGTGCACAATCTTGGTGACCAACTACAAGAAACGTCTGACTTCCGTGCTTGCCAACAAGGGTTTCTCCACCAAGTACTAAGTCAGGTTGTGCTTAGGGATCAAATACTTATGTCACGAGCTCTAATGCAGAATTGTTCATATTCTGTCTCTATTTGTTTAAAAAAAGTACCATAAAAATGACAGAGTGCTCATTTCTTTCTAATCCTGAAAACTTACAAAATCATCAAGGGATCAAATAATTATTTTCCCCACTGTATATCTCATATAAGCATATGAAATAAATGCAAATTAAATTAAGCTTTAAGGCTTATGGGGAGCCAGGATAATGTGGCGGATAATAAGGAAAAATATAGTTGGAAATGGAGAGCCATATTTTATGCAGTGGAAGGATGAGCCGTTAAGAGGCAGTTACAGTTACTATGACGTGGTCGAATCCTAATCAGGAGACTAGACTGCATTGAAACATAAATACAGTGTAGTGTACAAAACCGTCTCTGTTTGGCTGTGCGTAAAAAATGGTTCCAAATTCCCTAGTGCCTGAGAGAGAGGGAGAGAGAATCCAAAGCGGAGAAATAAACTATGTATGATGCGCTTTGCTTTAGGAACATGAGTCCATTGTGCAGCACAATTTGTCCTCAGACATTTATAATTTGGTATAAGCTGCCTGTACCCGGCTACCCGCCCACGTGTAAATACCACGTTGGGTCAAGTGAGTACCGGGCCGAGAGACACAAGATGCACCTATTATAATGATTAATTAACTTCTCGTATTTAGGCCTTCATCCACCACAATAGTAATAGTATTCTATTCTATTCAATTTATTTAGAGAGTTTTCGATTGATTGCATATTTTACTATCAGAAATGGAAACGGTAAGCCCTACACAGTAGGCTACAGTAAAACCAACCAAATGGTTGCGATTAGAGCCCGACTGTTTTTTTTTTTTTTTTTTTTTTTAAGTGGTCCAGGTGTTATTTTGTGAAAACACTCCTTTATGGCTGTTTCCCCTACCCCAAAATAAGCTTATAATGGGGCCAATGGGCGTTGGGAATTCACCTATATACATCACTCCAAAATGCAATTTTTTGCTATATATTGTGTCTCCACCATGTCAGTAGTGAGTTAACACTCACACTTTCACTTTTGGTTCAGTAGTGATCCAGCTGTCTCAAAAGCTGGGGGCGTGGCACATGGTTTATGGCTGAACCACTGCTGAAACGAAAGTGAAAGTGTGAGTGTTAACACATGGTGGAGACACAATATATAGAAAAAAATTGCATTTTGGAGTGATGTATATAGGTGAACTTGCACAACGCCCATTGGCCCAATTATAAGCTTATTTTGGGGTAGGGGAAACAGCCATAAAGGAGTATTTTCACAAAATAATACCTGGAACACTTAATAATAAACTGCAAATAAAGATTAAAAAAAACTTTGGGGCCAGAATTCTCCTTTAATAGATCAATCAATATGAACAAGTTACAGACACATTTGCCCATTGTGTGTAATGTGCCTATAAGCGCACACACGCACAACAGGGACACTACTAGGCCCACTGCGTTCCAACACAATCTCTAAAGATACATTCAGTCATATTGTCTATGGCAGAGGTCAGCAACCTGCGGCTCAGGAGCCGCATGCGTCTCCAGAACACAGCCCTAGTGGCTCAGCATTATTACATACACACACTGGGGTGTTCCGCCAACATAATATAAACATTTCAGTCACCCAAAACACGTTGCGCTGTCTGACAGTTGCCAGTTAAAGTAGCACTTGGCCATGTCAAAAAAGCCCAGCAGTTATCAGAGGTGGAGCTTTCAATCTGAACCACCCATTTTCAAAGGTTTACTCAGTTTACTATGTCATTAATATACCTAGAAATGGAGTTCTGTAAAACTCATTTATTTATTTATTTTACAAATTTCTGAAGAGTTGTGTTTCACCATGTTAATGATTTTTCTTTGAGGACCTTTTTTCTGAGTGTGTGCAAATGGAACCAAATGGACCCGCCAGGGTCCATTTGGTTCACATTTGCACACTGTCAGGAAAAAATAATAATAAAATGCGGCTCCAGACAGATTTTGAATTTAATTTTGGGTCGAAAATGGCTCTTTCAACATCTTGGGTTGCTGACCCCTGGTCAATCTCTGTAAACCTATAGCCCAGAGGCTGCTGGCTAGACCTATGTGAATTTAGGCGTAATTCAGACGCCTTTATATCATTGTCATGGATAAAGGGCCGCGGGACTGACTGACCGACTGACTGATTCCATTTAAATCCAATAGCTGCTTACTGAATTATTAATTAAATTTAGATTCTCAATACAATGAATAAACATTTGTAGATTATTTAATGATTGCAAACTTTGTCAATTAATCGGTTTGCTCATGGCTCTCAATCTCTCGATCTCTCTCTCTGCCTCTCTCTCTCTCTCTCTCTCTCTCTCTCTCTCTCTCTCTCTCTCTCTCTCTCTCTCTGACTCATGTGAGAGGGTTCCAGGTAGAACCTGCAGCAATGTAAACTGTGTGAGGGGAGGGGAGGGGAGCTGGGAGGGGAGGGGAGGGGGACCTCAGGGTGAAATGTAGAGCAGGGGGAATGTATGACAAAAATCAAGTGCAGTGTATCTGATGTCACAGGGATCAGGGTAGATTGATGCCTGATGTGTTTTGTGTGGAATGCTCCTTTAACATTGAGAATTGTATTGTGTATATATGATGAGGCAGACTGTAATGGAATGAAGTTGTTTGTTCTGGTGATTTCAACAGATCACCACAGCCTGTACCCGGCTACCCGCCCACGTGTAAATACCACGTTGGGTCAAGTGAGTACCGGGCCGAGAGACACAAGATGCACCTATTATAATGATTAATTAACTTCTCGTATTTAGGCCTTCATCCACCACAATAGTAATAGTATTCTATTCTATTCAATTTATTTAGAGAGTTTTCGATTGATTGCATATTTTACTATCAGAAATGGAAACGGTAAGCCCTACACAGTAGGCTACAGTAAAACCAACCAAATGGTTGCGATTAGAGCCCGACTGTTTTTTTTTTTTTTTTTTTTTTAAGTGGTCCAGGTGTTATTTTGTGAAAACACTCCTTTATGGCTGTTTCCCCTACCCCAAAATAAGCTTATAATGGGGCCAATGGGCGTTGGGAATTCACCTATATACATCACTCCAAAATGCAATTTTTTGCTATATATTGTGTCTCCACCATGTCAGTAGTGAGTTAACACTCACACTTTCACTTTTGGTTCAGTAGTGATCCAGCTGTCTCAAAAGCTGGGGGCGTGGCACATGGTTTATGGCTGAACCACTGCTGAAACGAAAGTGAAAGTGTGAGTGTTAACACATGGTGGAGACACAATATATAGAAAAAAATTGCATTTTGGAGTGATGTATATAGGTGAACTTGCACAACGCCCATTGGCCCAATTATAAGCTTATTTTGGGGTAGGGGAAACAGCCATAAAGGAGTATTTTCACAAAATAATACCTGGAACACTTAATAATAAACTGCAAATAAAGATTAAAAAAAACTTTGGGGCCAGAATTCTCCTTTAATAGATCAATCAATATGAACAAGTTACAGACACATTTGCCCATTGTGTGTAATGTGCCTATAAGCGCACACACGCACAACAGGGACACTACTAGGCCCACTGCGTTCCAACACAATCTCTAAAGATACATTCAGTCATATTGTCTATGGCAGAGGTCAGCAACCTGCGGCTCAGGAGCCGCATGCGTCTCCAGAACACAGCCCTAGTGGCTCAGCATTATTACATACACACACTGGGGTGTTCCGCCAACATAATATAAACATTTCAGTCACCCAAAACACGTTGCGCTGTCTGACAGTTGCCAGTTAAAGTAGCACTTGGCCATGTCAAAAAAGCCCAGCAGTTATCAGAGGTGGAGCTTTCAATCTGAACCACCCATTTTCAAAGGTTTACTCAGTTTACTATGTCATTAATATACCTAGAAATGGAGTTCTGTAAAACTCATTTATTTATTTATTTTACAAATTTCTGAAGAGTTGTGTTTCACCATGTTAATGATTTTTCTTTGAGGACCTTTTTTCTGAGTGTGTGCAAATGGAACCAAATGGACCCGCCAGGGTCCATTTGGTTCACATTTGCACACTGTCAGGAAAAAATAATAATAAAATGCGGCTCCAGACAGATTTTGAATTTAATTTTGGGTCGAAAATGGCTCTTTCAACATCTTGGGTTGCTGACCCCTGGTCTATGGCAATCTCTGTAAACCTATAGCCCAGAGGCTGCTGGCTAGACCTATGTGAATTTAGGCGTAATTCAGACGCCCTTTATATCATTGTCATGGGTAAAGGGCCGCGGGACTGACTGACCGACTGACTGATTCCATTTAAATCCAATAGCTGCTTACTGAATTATTAATTAAATTTAGATTCTCAATACAATGAATAAACATTTGTAGATTATTTAATGATTGCAAACTTTGTCAATTAATCGGTTTGCTCATGGCTCTCAATCTCTCGATCTCTCTCTCTCTCTCTCTCTGCCTCTCTCTCTCTCTCTCTCTCTCTCTCTCTCTCTCTCTCTCTCTCTCTCTCTCTCTCTCTGACTCATGTGAGAGGGTTCCAGTAGAACCTGCAGCAATGTAAACTGTGTGAGGGGAGGGGAGGGGAGGGGAGGGGAGGGGAGGGGAGGGGGACCTCAGGGTGAAATGTAGAGCAGATCTATGACAAAAATCAAGTGCAGTGTATATGATGTCACAGGGATCAGGGTAGATTGATGCCTAATGTGTTTTGTGTGGAATGCTCCTTTAACATTGAGAATTGTATTGTGTATATATGATGAGGCAGACTGTAATGGAATGAAGTTGTTTGTTCTGGTGATTTCAACAGATCACCACAGCCAGAAGGCTCTACAGAAGTCAACTTCATCAGAGGAACATCCAGAGATGGACGAGGGATGTGGACAGTTGGATGCACGGATGCAACCTTTTGTAAAGTTGTACAAGCTAGGTATGTACTGTATGTTTTTATTTACAGTGGTGATAGTCTTCTCACACACACACACACACACACACACACACACACACACACACACACACACACACACACACACACACACACCACACACACACACACCCACACTAATGCCCCACCCTCTCTCCTCAGACTTGCTGCACCTCCCTGTGTGTAAGGAGGTTTCCACTGCACAACAAGCTGATGTTGAGGACTGTGGAACATCACCGCTGAGTTGTGATGACCAGCTACTCTCTGAGGACTGTGGAACATCACCGCTGAGTTGTGATGACCAGCTACTCTCTGAGGACTGTGGAACATCACCGCTGAGTTGTGATGACCAGCTACTCTCTGAGGACTGTGGAACATCACCGCTGAGTTGTGATGACCAGCTACTCCCTCCTCCCTGCTCAGCAGACAGTGATGGTTTGGAGAAGGTCAAAGGAACTCACTCCACGAGGAATCACCCAAGAAAGAAAGGTTTACTTGTACAGAGTGTGGCAAAGAATGTGCCGATCTGAAGACACACATGAGGACTCATACAGGGGAAAGGCCCTATACTTGTACAGTTTGTGGTAAAGGCTGTGTTTCCAGTAGTCACCTGAAGACACACATGAGGACTCATACAGGGGAGAAGCCATTTATTTGTACGGTTTGTGGTAAAGGCTGTAGTTATTCAGGTGAACTGAAGGCACACTTGAGGATTCATACAGGGGAGAAGCCCTTTTCTTGTACAGTTTGTGACAAAGGCTTTAGAACAATGAGTCACTTAAAATCACACATGAGGACTCATACAGGGAAAAGCACTTTACTTGTACAGTTTGTGGTAAAGGATGTTCAGATCTGAAAAATACACATGAGGACTCATACAGGGGAAAGGCCCTATATTTGTACAGTTTGTGGAAAAGGCTGTGTTTCCAGTGGTAACCTTAATACACACATGAGGACTCATACAGGAGAAAGGCCCTTTATTTGTAAAGTTTGTGGCAAAGGCTGTGTTTCCAGTAGTAACCTGAAGACACACATGAGGACTCATACAGGAGAAAAGCCCTTTTCTTGTACAGTTTGTAGCAAAGGCTTTAATACTGCAGGTCTCTTAAAATCACACATGAGGACACATACAGGGGAAAAGCCCTATATTTGTCAAGTTTGTGGTAAAGGCTGTAGCCAATTGATTCAACTGAAGATACACATGAGAACTCATACAGGTGAAAAGCCCTTTACTTGTACAGTTTGTGGTAAAGGATGTTCAGATCTGAAAAGACACATGAGGACTCATACAGGGGAAAAGCCCTATACTTGTGAGGTTTGTGGTAAAGGCTGTAGACATTTTGGTGAGCTAAATGCACACTTGAGGATTCATACAGGGGAGAAGCCCTTTTCTTGTACAGTTTGTAGCAAAGGCTTCAATACTACAAGTCTCTTAAAATCACACATGAGGACACATACAGGGGAAAAGCCCTTTACTTGTACAGTTTGTGGTAAAGGATGTTCAAATCTGAAAAGACACATGAGGACTCATACAGGGGAAAGGCCCTATATTTGTACAGTTTGTGGCAAAGGCTGTGCTTGCAGTGGTAACCTGAAGAAACACATGAGGACTCATACAGGTGAAACGCCCTTTAGGTGTACTGTTTGTGGCAAAGGATGTTCAGATCTGAAAACACATATGATGTCTCATACAGGGTAGAAGTGCTTTACTGGTACAGTTTGTGGCAAAGGTTTTCAGTGTATGTCTCAGTTAAAACCGCACATAAGGACGCATACAGGGGAAAAGCCCTATACTTGTGAGGTTTGTGGTAAAGGCTGTAGTCGTTCGAGTGAGCTGAAGGCACACTTGAGGATTCATACAGGGGAGAAGCCCTTTTCTTGTACAGTTTGTAGCAAAGGCTTTAATACTACAAGTCTCTTAAAATCACACATGAGGACACATACAGGGGAAAAGCCCTTGACTTGTACAGTTTATGGCAAAGGTTGTGTTTCCAATGATCAGCTGAAGATACACATGAGGACTCATACAGGGGAAAGGCCCTATATTTGTACAGTTTGTGGCAAAGGCTGTGCTTCCAGTAGTGACCTGAAGAAACACATGAGGACTCATACCAGATAAGCATAAAGGCCCTTGGTGAAATTAGTGACTCATGCACAGATGCAAATATTTCCGGTACTGCTATTATATTCTTTTTACTGCTTTCTCATGGCACCTAAGGAGTTTAACTCCTTAGGTAAAAATCATGAACGCCAATCATATACATTTTTGAAAGGTTACTTATAGAGACGTGTGACTGTGCCTTTAGCTATATTTTTTGTTGAACGTAATGGCAAATTTGCAAGCCATTCTGCCTTATTATATCAGGTGGATTTAATACATTTCAAAGCTTCAAATCTCAACCCTACTTCAGCTTAGTTCATGCCACGGGCGGGGTGGCCATCGGGAGCACCGGGACTTTTCCCGGTGGCCCGTGCCACTTAGTGGCCTGGACGGGGTACAAAAAAAAAAAGTTTTTTTTTTTTTGAAACCTCCAGGGCAGGCCAGAGCGGCAGGCCCAGGCCAGCCCAGGCCAGGAAAACTAGTGTTTCTCCTTCCAAAAATAAAAGGTGTCCTAGTACTACAGAGTTTAGTTGAGCAGTGTGAGTGAATGACTGTAACCTGATATCCTTTGATATCAGTGAGAGGCTGCGCTACGCGGTGTGGGCACACCCCCCTGCCTGTCGCTTAGAGCTTAGACAGAGATAGTTACGCAAACTCGGTTGACTTCATGGGGCCGGTCCAATGGAGGCTGTTCTATATAGACTTCTATTGAAAAAGGGGACAAGGTCATCATCCAGGCTGCATGATCAGCGCTCAAACGCTCAGTTTCTGACCCCTCAATGTCGCAAGTTCTATTAGATGGCTCTGCATCTGCTGCAGAAGCATGACTGTCGCGTGTCGAGTGAGGAGGAGGAGGAGGAGTAGGAGAGCGAGAGGCAATTGCTCAAATTGACGACTAGAAAGTTATCAAAAAAGTAAACAATGGATAATGGATAAGAAAAAAGAGGAAAGATGGGGCTGAACGAGAGAGGGACAAGAGGAGAAAGGCCCTTGAAGAAGAAAGGGGCAAAATGTTAATGTTATAAATTAACCGAAATGTTTGGCAGCCTCCCTCCTCTCCCCCAAAGCCAGCCGTCGTTATCTGACAAAGACGTGCAACCACCATCAACAAGTAAGTAGTAGTAGTAATCACAACACTGCTGCGAAGTGAGAGCTGAGAGGATAACATACTATATTAACTCTTTGATTTGATAAATGGGCTGCCTATAGTAGGCCTACGAAAATGTATTGCATCTTAAATTAATGCATGTTTTGTATGTTCTTGTGTGTGTGGTGGCCAGTGTTGCCAACTGCCAAAATCCAAAATGCACTAGTGGCACTTCAGAATGTATTAGAATGCGCTAGATGCTTGCCTGGAAGGTGTGTAGACTTGGGATAATTCACATGAGGAATATTTTTAATTCTTGAGAGTGTAAAAATGAAACCAAATGGACCCACAAGGGTCCATTTGGTTTCATTTTGTATGCTTTTGGTGGTGTGCACCCAGGCAAGAGGTCCAATTTAACCAAAGCACTTCCACTTGTTTTTTTGCTTCTAAGGGAAACCTCAATCTGACTCTGATATGCAGTACCTAGACATAGACCTGCCTTTAGGCAGGTATATAGGCAGGTATATATGTTGTAGTCAGATGCCAGTGTGAGCAACTGATCAGTCTGTATTTTTATTATTATCATCACTATTGCTATTTTCTTGTTATTATATTATTTACTATTACTGTTATTGTTGCACACCATCTGCTTGTCTGTGTATTTTTGGTGGTGTGCACCCAGACAAGGAGGTCCAATTTAACCAAAGCACTTCCACTTGTTTTTTTTGCTTGACTCTGCATGACTCTGATATGCAGTACCTTTTTTAGATATCCAGTGCCTTTAGGCAGGTCTAGGCAGGTGTCCAGGGCTTCTTTGGTCTAATGTTGTCCAACGTAGAAGCTTATTTTGTGCCTCTTATAAAGGATAAGTAATATTTATCTAGAATCGCCATTTAGTGACGAACAATGGTAATGCACAGGTCCGTTTGAAAATAAACCTTTAAAGGCACAGTAGCCTTTAAAGGTTTTTCCACTTTTGCGAGGCGAGCGCGTGGTGGGGGGTTGCGGGTTGGGGGTTGGGGGTTGTGGCCTGGCAAAAGGGCAAAGTCCAGATGGCCTGGCCAAGCCCACTCCGCCCCTGGTTCATGCGAGCATCGAACAGGAATTTGAGTCGCTTCGACCTCTATCCATCGATTGAATAGACACTTATCAACAGAAATGTTACGATCCAATCGTGCCGGTATAGCAGATATTCAGATACCCGCCGGGCAAGTAGATATTTTGTATTCATTGCATCGGTGGATCACGGATACTACTAGTAGGGCGGGGCGAAGCATAGTTTTACTGAAGTTCTGTTTAGGGTTAGTAACCGCATAAAGCACCGTCTAACCCTAACCCTAGCCTAATCCTAAACCCTAAACATAACCTCAGTAAAACTAGGCTATGCCTACACCTAACCCCAACCCTAAACTTAACCTCAGTAAACTTATGCCTAAACCTAACCTAACCCTAACCATAACTTCAGTAAAACTTCCTTCGCCCCGCCCTACTAGTAGTATCCGTGATCCACCGATGCAATGAATACAAAATATCTACTTGCCCGGCGGGTATCCGAATATCTGCTATACCGGCACGATTGGATCGTAACATTTCTGTTGATAAGTGTCTATTCAATCGATGGATAGAGGTCGAAGCGGGTGGGAATTTCCAAAAGGGACTGAACTCCGTAAGCCACGTTGGCCACTTTGAAAAGTCAGGCTGAAAAGCTGAAACAGGCTGACACATTTAATGCAGATATTGGCTGTTTGAAAGCTCTGCTCGTCACAGAGGAGGCTGCAACTCTGTTGGAGATGATCCATTTTTGTCAATGTTTGGATCCACATAGGTCTGCCAGTTTGTGTTTTCCACCCTAAAACATGTGAAATCAAAGCATCAGTCTGTTCTGACTGAAACCCATAGGAAAGAATTGCTCCGAGTGGTAATTAATGAATTAGTGTGTGTGTGCGTGCGTGCGTGCGTGCGTGCGTGTGTGTGTGTGTGCGTGAGAGACAGTGCACATTATGTTTATAGCTGAAAATAACTGGCCTACTCCATCCTTCCATCTTCAACCCATTATCCGTAGCCTTGTCGTAGGGGCTAGGAGTATTTTATTAACATTTACATGTTTTAGAACATACTATAGGCCAGGGGTGGGCAATTATTTTTCCCAAGGGGCCAAATGAGATACATGAAATATTGTGGAGGGCCAAGACCAAAAGCTGAGTCTGTGTAATATTAATTTCAAGATAAAAGTAAGAGTAAGACCAACCATTTTGACACCAGGGCCCTCAATTTATTCAGTATTTGAGCCATGGACCAACATTTGATGACATATTAACCCCACAGACCCCAAAACTAAATATTTCTTTTGCTTTTGTCCACAATTCCAGCCTGGATTTCACAAACATAACAGGCCAACATAGATAAAAAAAATGACCATTCTTTTACATTCTCTGGCTCAGATGAATATTTTAACTCTTGAGATTGTAAACATGTTGCGGGTCCATTTGGTTTCATTTTTACGCTCTCAAAGAGTTACATCTGGTTAACCAACTTTCCGTATTCAACTGGAACTCTCTCAAGGACCTCTGGTGGTCCCCAGACCACTGGTTGAAAACCACAGTACCCTTTCACAGGCCGGTCAGAGTCAGCTTAAGGGCCACATTTGTGGGACGCATGATGCCCAGGTATGCTATAGGCAGTCAGTAGGTCTATATGTGTTTCATGTCAATATCAGTCAGTTAATGTTGCAAGTATTCATTACAAAACATCAATGGAATGAAAAATACAATTTTGTATGAATTAATATGAAGTTAGAATTGAATGAAGTTACTGATTAAAAACTGATAAAACATTTTTTCTATATATAACGTTTTTGAACCTTTTTCTGCCCCGGAGGGGAAAGTGCCTCCATGACACCCTCCTAAAATCACCAATGCACCTACCGCTATTTCCTTGCTATATTTTGTCTCTCCACCATGTCAATAGCGTTGACACTCACTTTCATTTTTAGTACAGCCAAGGTTCATCCATCAACCGTGTCAACAATATTGACAATAATTCTTGTGTCCAGTGTATTTGTTTTGCGTTCATAAAGTCAAAATACCATAACTAAATACAATTGAAATTAAATAAAAATGTTCCTTTTTTTGTATTCCAATTCACCAATGGCAATAAATGATTCAGGATTCCCAATTCAAACATAGCAGAAATCCTGCAACGTCTTTTAATCCACCTTTCTCATCCTACTTACTATTTCATCCATATATTTAGTGTTTAGATTTTCTATTGTTTTTCATGCATCTTTCATAGATTGCTGCTGCTGTGTTTTTATATTGTCTCTTCACCACTGTAAATGACGTTATAATGTATTCAGGGCATAAATAAAGGTTTAAAATGTTTGTATTTAGTAGCCATGTTATTTTTATTATTGTGTTTCTTTTTGTTTCGTATAGACCTGCGCAGTGACGTCACCGCCCTTGTTCCAAAAGTGGATTGCCCATTCATTTTTTTTCATAGACCTTTCGAAAATAATTCATATAAAGATGATTACGTCGCGGACAAAGCCAACTCGGGTCGTGACGAATGATTCCATTTCTGGAACAGGGATGGTGACGTCACTGCGCAGGTCTATATTGTATGCATTTCTCAGAAGGAAACATCCTAAAAGAAAGATCATTCATTTAACATGGTGAAACACAACTTGATGTGTGTCAACATGTTAATGATTATTTTTTTATCATGTCCACACAAACATCTCTAAGGTGTATCAGGGAGCACCACTGTGAAGTGTTGGTATTTTAAATCAGGGCCGGATTTAGCCAGTCCTACTAGGGTGGGCAGGAAACAAAACAAACATACAGATCAAAATGACCATTAATCTCCTACATTCTCTAGTTTTGTTGGCTTGGGATAATTCACATGATGAATATTTTACCTCTTGAGAGTGTAAACATGAAACCCAATGGACCTGCCATTTTTACGCTCTCAAAGAGTTACATCTGGTTAACCAATTGGACCTCTCTCTCAACCACTGATTATTACCTTTCATTGGGTGGGCAGGATGAACTTAAGTACTGTAGTTTATACTAGATGCAATAATCTGAATAAACTAAAATTCCCACATTAGAATGATTCGAAGACAAACTGCAGCGACGCAAAATATTAGTGGGAGGGGGACCTCATGGTGAAATGTAGTATCTATTCTATAGATTCTATAGTCGTGTGTGTGTGTGTGTGTGTGTGTGTGTGTGTGTGTGTGTGTGTGTGTGTGTGTGTGTGTGTGTGTGCGTGTGCGTGCGTGCGTGCGCGCACTGGAACCCGCGAATCAGAGGCTCCGTCGGTGAGAGAGGCGCGGTGCCGTGGAGTATGTTACGCGAACTCCGTTCACTTCATGGGGCCAGTTCAATGGAGACTCTTCTACATCTATTGACAACAAACAGTTCAATGGAGACTCTTCTACATCCATTGACAACAAACAGTTCAATGGAGACTCTTCTACATCTATTGACAACAAACAGTTCAATGGAGACTCTTCTACATCTATTGACAACAAACAGTTCAATGGAGGCTCTTCTACATCTATTGACAACACACAGTTCAATGGAGACTCTTCTACATCTATTGACAATGGAGACAACAAATAGGGACAAGTCCTGGTCCGGATGTTGGCAGAAATACATTGGAGTCAGTCAACAACCTCAGCTTTGATGATCTTGATCTTCAATCTCTTTTATTGTTCATCCTCTTTTATTAATCCTACAACATGAACCTTAAAGAGACTTTAGTTGTTAGTGTACAAAACAGTTCAAAGCAGTTCAACAGATATTATTTGCGCCGCCCTCGGTGGAAACAATGTATTTCCAAGTCCAGTTTGTCCCTATTCAGCTGCATGAACAGCAGCTCGGTGTCTGACCCCTCAATGTCGCAACTGTGACAGCAGATGTCTCTGGAGAGGAAGAGGAGGAGCTCCATGCCGTTTTCACTGATGTTACCAGAGCCATTCTAGTAGAAGAGTTGCGACATTGAGGGGTCAGAAAACAGCCTGGTCACGTGGTTCTAGTACTCCCGCGAGTTCATAGGCTTCAATGCGTTCAGTAACTTCCGGCTATCACTACTCTTGTCACTATCCAACAGAAGTCTATGTAGAGGGACAGGCCCCATGAAGTGAACGGAGTTGGCGTAACTCTGTCTATTTCCAAGGCTCTGGAATCAGGATGTTACCAGACTTAGCACCATCGCGTTTCTCTCTTTGTTACGTCAACCGGCGCGAAGCTTCCAGCGTGTTATTAGTGTGTGTTGGAACAGAGTTCACCGAGCCTGCAAGAAGAAACTAAAACACTGATCTACACACAGTCACACTGCAGGTTAGTAAAACACTGATCTACACACAGTGACACTGCAGGTTAGTAAAACACTGATCTACACACAGTCACACTGCAGGTTAATAAAACACTGATCTACACACAGTCACACTGCAGGTTAGTAAAACACTGATCTACACACAGTCACACTGCAGGTTAGTAAAACACTGATCTACACACAGTCACGCTGCAGGTTAGTAAAACACTGATCTACACACAGTCACACTGCAGCTTAGTAAAACACTGATCTACACACAGTCACACTGCAGGTTAGTAAAACACTGATCTACACACAGTCACACTGCAGGTTAGTAAAACATGTTGAGTTGAACAGGAGCTTAGCTAAAGAGCTGTAGCCTGTAGTTAGCTCTGGTCCAGAGCTCCACTGCTGCTATGAGTCTATGGAGAGGCATTGGAGCTGAGTAACATACAATGCAATCTGCCATTACTCCACCCGACCAGCTTCTCTTCTGGAGTGGATATATAAAGAACGTTTTATCTAGCAACTACGCGTTTTGACCTCAAACTGCGCTGCTAAGATTAGTAACTTCAAAATACGCAAAGAGCGCAACCGTCTGTTTTTTTCCCTACAGTGCGCCCAACTCTATCCAACTCTGAGTAGTAGGCGATCACTGGCTGGTTTGCCGTAGACCTTGCTGTAATCCAGGGGTGTCAAACCCAAATACAGAGTGGGCCAAAATAGAAAAATGGCGAGCTTAGCTGTCCGTGATAGTTACTGGGAGTAGTGGATCAAGCAGAGCGGAGATGCTGCTGCTGTGGTGGTGTTGATAGCTAGCTAGTAGCTACAGTGTTTTGCCTGTAGGTTGACAAAAACAAGAAAACACAGACATTTGTTTGCTCTCGATGCGTGGTTTTGTGGATGACAGCAGAAAATTACTGAGTTTTTAGTAACATACGACTGGGCTTGGCGACGTTTTCACATTCACGGACAGCCCAACGGCTGTTGCTGCCTATTAGCCCCGTTGCGTTTCTTCTAATCAGAGCCATCTAGTAGAAGAGTGGCGACGTTGAGTGGTCAAAAACCGAGCGCTCCAGTGCTGTTCATGCAGCTCGAATAGGGACAAACTGGAGTTGGAAATGCATTGTTTTCAACAAGTCAACGGTATTGTACTGTAACAATGTTACTGTACAATAATGTTTATGTTGTACTACTAATAAAAAATGATCTAAAACCAATTAAGATCATTAACGCTGGGCCTGAGTCCAAGGTATTTCTGCTTACTTCAGTTCCAGGATTTGTCCCTATTTGTTGTCCCCATTCTCTATTCAAGTCTAAGTAGAAGGCCGCCATTGGACTGGTCCCATGAAGTGGACGGAGTTGTCGTAACTCTGTCTATACTTTATGCCCCTGCAGGGAACACAAAGGGGCTAGCTCTGCTCATGGATAACTAGCTAACTGCCTGTTGCTTCCCAATGAATCCGGACCGGTAGTTTTGGGAATTGTCGGTCATATTAGTGAACGGGCCGGTCGTTCACCAAAATCATGCGTTCATTTCGGTCGTTGCTATGGGATACCCGTACAGACAGACGTCATTCAATCGTCACTCAGTCATTCAATCACTTTCCAATCCATACTAACAGCGGACTACCACTCTGAATTGAATTGACACACACACACACACACACACACACACACACACACACACACACACACACACACACACACACAAAGTTAACGTGCTGTAGTAGTACTCTGAGGAAAGCTGGCTTGTTGTTGACAGTAGCCTGTATGGACGTTGAGAGACAGCCTAATTAGCATATTCATGAATCGTCACTGTGCAGTGGCCACGCCCCTACAGTTCTGGAGAAGCAGGCCGGAAAAATATCCATTGTATTTCATACATATTTAAACATCATTTCTGAAACAATGAATACATAGTCTATTTTGATCAAGTTTGAAAGGTGTACAT
This sequence comes from Benthosema pterotum, assembly GCA_039105355.1. NCBI lineage: Eukaryota > Metazoa > Chordata > Actinopteri > Myctophiformes > Myctophidae > Benthosema > Benthosema pterotum. The sequence continues at coordinate 45,971,347 of CM076985.1, forward strand.
ACAGTAGGTATTTATATCAGTGTCATGGATTTCAATGTTTGGGGCACCCAACTTCTTTTGGGCTAAAATCTACTGAAACACCTCATGATAAGTGAGAATGTGAAGTTAATAAGTTAAAGTTGTGAAGTAGTTGTGAAGTTAATGTGCCTTGCTGCAATGTGCGCTGCACTGCCGTCCTGCCGCGCTGTTGGGCTGCTGCGCCGCTGCACCCCGCTAAGTTGCTACTCAAATTTGTTTTTTCAAAGGTTGGCATGTATGGATATATTCTGTCCGCACAAAGTGGTTCATCTGTTAACCCTATATTCATACTTGAATTGTTAGTTCATAGTTTGGCTTATTTTTGAAATTTAGTTTCTTATTAATGAAAATTGAATTTACTACTTTTGGATTTGTTAGACCCGGTCGCTGGGATTTAGGCTTAGGGTTACTGTTGGAGGGGGCTAGGGTTTTGCTACAGACATGGCTAAACCCTTCTCTAGCCCTCTATGTAAACCCCTCTAACCGCAAGCAGATTTGACTGTTATCAGTGGATAAGATCGCAGTTGTCATCTTATCAGTGCAATCGTGTCAGTCGGTTCCCAGACAACATTCCTCCTCGATAAGATCAGGCTGGGAATTATCGCATGATAACGGTCGACGCGGGTGGATAGCATTGCAGCTGTCGGCTACTGACAGCAGCTACGACAGGGCATGTTCAGTCGACTCGTGGATAAGGGGAGGGCTGTGTGCCAGCCAGAGTTCGTGAGCGGAGCGGTGATCGGAGCGCGTGGATTTTTAAGTGAGCGCTGAGCGCGTTTTAAAATGGGTCGGAGCGCGCTCTGGAGCGAGAATTATCCTCCGCTCCAGGCCGCTCCAAGCCGTTCAGTCCACACAACGGCGCATGTGTTCAGTGCAGAACACAGCATAAGCATATGGTTCGGGTGGCGACTATAGGCCTATACAGTGTCAGCAACACAACACGATCAAGGCATTTAAAATCCTTCCCGGAGGTGGAGGAGATGATGAGATGATGATCATGATGGAAAAGCGGGGAGCGGGGAAAGAGAATATTTCAAACAAATAATTAAACCAGGGTGGTGTTCCAGTCTATTGTATTTATAAATACGACTCGTGTGCGTGTTCATAAAAAAAAACTCAACGCCACCATTGGATCTCCGTGAGTGATTGAATCTCAATCAGTCACGGAGATCAGATGGTTGCATTACAAAGAGCACCTTTATTTATCATTGATTTATTTCTCGTCATATGCTTAAACTGAAGGATTAACCAGAAAGGATTTATAACTCACTTTCAACAGGTTGGCTGTGGCTTTCCTTATAGGTAATATAGCAATATGTTTTCTTTTCATATTAAGCATCTTTGCCATAGATGCGTCGCCAAGCTATTTATTTTGTATAAGCACTGCGCATCATAACGGCACCGTATTTGAGCGCAGCGACCCCCTTCAATTATGTCCAGTTCCCCCACAACGTAACACAATCAATAACCTAATAATATCCTGTTTAGCATTTTGGAAAGGAAATAGTGCGGCATAAGATTAATTAGTTATTATTCGCCGCACCTGTCTGGGGTAATATAGACAGCAGTGTAACTGCACATACAGTAGGCCTATAACTCCTCACCTGTCTTAAATGTTCAGTGTTTCCCCCAGAAAATTTAGTCAAGGTGGTGAGGCTTCGAGTCTGTGCTCGTGCACGTCCGTGCATGTGCGCGTGCATGTGATGTAATTACAATACCGTAGGCCAGGGGTAGGCAACTTTTTGACATGAAGTGCCATGATTTTTTCCTTGACACTCGAGTGCCACAGTAAAAAAATGACTATAAATTCCCTTATAGTCAATAAGGTAATGACTGCATTTTCGCGGTCATCACATATTCAATGGCCATTTACTGCAGTTATGTCATTAGGCCATATTTCATTTCTTATCAGAACAGGCAGAGTCAGACTGGTAGATATTTTTCTTTCACAATAGATTGATCAATCAGACTTAAGTGGACCAAAACTGTTCATTTGAGGGACAGAAGTATTACTTGAGAGGGACATTTAATTGCAGGGTAGCAACACATTACAGTTGGCATTAAAAATGCCTCATGCCTCATTTGTCCATAAGTAGTCTCCAGCCATGAATTTGTTATTTATTCATGTTAGTATGTATTTCACCTGTTATTTCAACAGGCTTAAAACACATCTAGCATTAACAGAGACAGTGAGAAAACTTTACAACAGAAAACATAAGAGGGACTTTTAGGACAATTGACCACTGTAGTCTGTCAGTCACAATGTGTGACAGGGTGTCAATTTGCGGGATGACTGAAAAGTCTTTGATATGAGACACTGTCCCACGCAAAGAAGGACATCTGGTCACCCTGTGACTGTCCCACAGAAACGGGGATATCTGGTCACCCTCAAAATACTTGGCTTCAAGACACACACACACACACACACACACACACACACACACACACACACACACACACACACACACACACACACACACACACACACACACACACACACACACACAGAAGCAGCACACATGAGCTACAAGCTAGCCTATATGCTAATTATTCAACAGACAGGGAGAGGGAGACTAACGTTAAGCATATGAAGCTACACACCAGTCGAAACGCAATAATTTCAGCATGGATGTTGTTTGGTTAGGCTGACATGACGGGGGTCCGCGGGAGTCGGGCGGGACACAGACGGCATGCGTTGACCAGCAACCAGACAGCCACCAATGTGTCTTTACTGCTTCGGGAGCTAAACAACTTGCCCCACTGCTCTGTGCGCGTGCACACAAGCACTGCATACGCACTGATTGGGCAGCACGCAGCACAGAAGTGTCAACACTGGATCAGACTCGCTCCGGTTGAATACTGATACTGAATACTGAATAATACTGAATAATCGCTGCCGTTGCGTTTTGCTAATGACATGGTTTCAAATCGCACTTTCGGTTTGAAGCCTTAGTGCAGATAACTTTATTTTATAACATGCACATTGTATAAACGACATATTTTAACTTTTTTTTTGGGGGGGGGAACGTAGCCAAGGCGGGGCCGGGCTTCACTCAGGGCGGCCGCCCTGATAATAAAGCGCTGGGGGAAACACTGATGTTTATGCTGTGAGGGGGACAATAACCACGACGTGTGTCGACAAAGTCACATTTTGCTTCTGAGCGGGTGGGGCTCCGCGGAGTGGGGAGCGCGGAGCTGCCCAAATAAATATGTGCGGGGAACAGGGCGGAAGCGGCCTGGGAGGGGGTCCACGAGAGCGGATTGCGAGCGGGACCAAATATGTCGAGAGCGATGAGCGGGATTCTAGGCCGCTCCGCGCCGCTCACGAACTCTGGTGCCAGCGATGCTAGAATCTTGTCTTGGAAGGTCGGCGTAAGTCTATGTACCAAATTGTTGGACTGTATCATGTTCCAACCTCTGTTACTGTCGCCCAAACTTATGTTACAGTACTTGTATTGTAGTGTTCTTGTCCTCTCTGTGCGTGGTGTATACTGTTTTCCTTATATGTGCTACAAAATTGTGTCCCCCTTTTTAAAGGTAGGGTAAGTGATTTGAAATTCATGGTGTAGTACCAGCCTGGTGCACTAGGGGCCCCCAAAAGTAGCTATACTATGTGAACCTGCTGCTCGATCCTGATTGGAGGAGAATTCACCCTCCACCTGGGGAACTTTTATTAGCTCCTCTGCTAACGTGGGGGAGGGGGAAACTCCATATATTGTCTGCACACCTTTATAATAGAGCATTTTAACAGAAAAAAAATGGGGTGATATCTGACAAAAGTGAAATCACTTCCCCTACCTTTAAAGTCAGTTCCGCAATTCGCGTAAAGTGTCCCACAGGTACGTGCATGATGGGTGGGGCCAATTGTGTATTGAGTTCTGTAAAATCAAACTATTGTGACCGTTTAAACATTGTACCATATAGGAGACAGACTGTAACTCAATGAAAAACTGAAAGTTGTTTCTTCTGGTGATTTCAACAGATCACCACAGCCAGAAGGCTCTACAGAAGTCAACTTCATCAGAGGAACATCCAGAGATGGACGAGGGATGTGGACAGTTGGATGCACGGATGCAACCTGTTGTAAAGATGTACAAGCTAGGTATGTACCGTATGTTTGTATTTACAGTGGTGATAGTCTTAGGACACACACACACACACACACACTAATACTCCACCCTCTCTCCTCAGACTTGCTGCACCTCCCTGTGTGTAAGGAGGTTTCCACTGCACAACAAGCTGATGTTGAGGACTGTGGAACATCAGCGCTGAGTTGTGATGACCAGCTACTCTCTGAGGACTGTGGAACATCACCGCTGAGTTGTGATGACCAGCTACTCTCTGAGGACTGTGGAACATCACCGCTGAGTTGTGATGACCAGCTACTCTCTCCTCCCTGCTCAGCAGACACTGATCATTTGGGGAAGGTCAAAGGAACTCAACCCACGAGGACTCACCCAAGAAAGAAAAGGTTTACTTGTACAGAGTGTGGCAAAGAATGTGCCGATCTGAAGACACACATGAGGACTCATACAGGGGAAAGGCCCTATACTTGTACAGTTTGTGGTAAAGGCTGTGTTTCCAGTGGTCACCTGAAGACACACATGAGGACTCATACAGGGGAAAAGGCCTTTACTTGTACAGTTTGTGGTAAAGGATGTTCAGATCTGAAGACACACATGAGGACTCATACAGGGGAGAAGCCATACATTTGTACAGTTTGTGGCAAAGGCTGTGTTTCCAGTGGTAATCTGACGACACACATGAGGACTCATACAGGGGAAAAGCCCTTTACTTGTACAGTTTGTGGTAAAGGATGTTCAGATCTGAAAACTCATATGAGGACTCATACAGGGGAAAGGCCCTATATTTGTACAGTTTGTGGCAAAGGCTGCGTTTCCGCTAGTAATCTGACTAACCACATGAGGACTCATACAGGTGAAAAGCCCTTTACTTGTACAGTTTGTGGTAAAGGCTGTAGTAAGTCAGATGAGCTGAAGGCACACATGAGGATTCATACAGGGGAAAAGCCCTATACTTGTACAATTTGTGGTAAAGGCTGTAGTCAATTGTCTAACCTGAAGGCTCACATGAGGACCCACACAGGGGAAAAGCCCCATACTTGTACAATTTGTGGTAAAGGCTATAGCGAATTGTCTAAACTGAAGACTCACATGAGGACCCACACAGGGGAAAATCGCTTTACTTGTACTGTTTGTGGCAAATGCTTTAATACTATGCATGAGTTAAAATCACACATGAGGACTCATACAGGGGAAAAGCGCTATACTTGTACAGTTTGTGGTAAAGGATGTTCAGATCTGAAAACACACATGAGGACTCATACAGGAGAAAGGCCCTATATTTGTACAGTTTGTGGCAAAGGCTGTGTTTCCAGTAGTAACCTGAAGAAACACATGAGGACTCATACAGGAGAAAGGCCCTTTATTTGTGAAGTTTGTGGTAAAGGCTGTGGTCAGTTGGGTGAGCTGAAGGCACACTTGAGGACTCATACAGGGGAAAAGCCCCAAACTCACATGAGGACCCATACAGGAGAAAAGCCCTATATTTGTACAGTTGATGTTGAGGACTGTGGAACATCAGCGCTGAGTTGTGATGACCAGCTACTCTCTAAGGACTGTGGAACATCACCGCTGAGTTGTGATGACCAGCTACTCTCTGAGGACTGTGGAACATCACCGCTGAGTTGTGATGACCAGCTACTCTCTAAGGACTGTGGAACATCACCGCTGAGTTGTGATGACCAGCTACTCTCTGAGGACTGTGGAACATCACCGCTGAGTTGTGATGACCAGCTACTCTCTAAGGACTGTGGAACATCACCGCTGAGTTGTGATGACCAGCTACTCTCTCCTCCCTGCTCAGCAGACACTGATGATTTGGGGAAGGTCAAAGGAACTCACTCCACGAGGAATCACCCAAGAAAGAAAAGGTTTACTTGTACAGAGTGTGGCAAAGAATGTGCCGATCTGAAGACACACATGAGGACTCATACAGGGGAAAGGCCCTATACTTGTACAGTTTGTGGTAAAGGCTGTGTTTCCAGTGGTGACCTGAAAAGACACACGAGGACTCATACAGGGGAAAAGCCCTTTACTTGTACAGTTTGTGGTAAAGGATGTTCAGATCTGAAGACACACATGAGGACTCATACAGGGGAGAAGCCATACATTTGTACAGTTTGTGGCAAAGGCTGTGTTTCCAGTGGTAATCTGACAACACACATGAGGACTCATACAGGTGAAAAGCCCTTTACTTGTACAGTTTGTGGTAAAGGATGTTCAGATCTGAAAACTCACATGAGGACTCATACAGGGGAAAGGCCCTATATTTGTACAGTTTGTGGCAAAGGCTGCGTTTCCGCTAGTAATCTGACTAACCACATGAGGACTCATACAGGTGAAAAGCCCTTTACTTGTAAAGTTTGTGGTAAAGGCTGTAGTAAGTCAGGTGAGCTGAAGGCACACATGAGGATTCATACAGGGGAAAAGCCCTATACTTGTACGATTTGTGGTAAAGGCTGTAGTCAATTGTCTAACCTGAAGGCTCACATGAGGACCCACACAGGGGAAAGGCCCCATACTTGTACAATTTGTGGTAAAGGCTATAGCGAATTGTCTAAACTGAAGACTCACATGAGGACCCACACAGGGGAAAATCGCTTTACTTGTACTGTTTGTGGGAAATGCTTTAATACTATGCATGAGTTAAAATCACACATGAGGACTCATACAGGGGAAAAGCGCTATACTTGTACAGTGTGTGGTAAAGGATGTTCAGATCTGAAAACACACATGAGGACTCATACAGGGGAAAGGCCCTATATTTGTACAGTTTGTGGCAAAGGCTGTGTTTCCAGTAGTAACCTGAAGAAACACATGAGGACTCATACAGGAGAAAGGCCCTTTATTTGTAAAGTTTGTGGTAAAGGCTGTGATCAGTTGGGTGAGCTGAAGGCACACTTGAGGATTCATACAGGGGAGAAGCCTTTTTCTTGTACAGTTTGTGGCAAAGGCTTTAATACTACGACAAAGGTAAAAATACACATGAGGACTCATACAGGGGAAAAGCCCCATACTCACATGAGGACCCATACAGGAGAAAAGCCCTATATTTGTACAGTTTGTGGCAAAGGCTTTAGCCAATTGTCTCAACTGAAGACTCACATGAGGACTCATACACGGGAGAAGCCCTTTACTTGTACAGTTTGTGGTAAAGGATGTTCAGATCTAAAAACACACATGAGGACTCATACCAGATGAGCAATAAAGGCCCTTGGCAAAGGCAATGGTGAAAGTAGTGACTCATGCATGGGTATAAATATTTTAGGTGCAGCTATTATATTCTTTTTAATGCCTTCTCACTGTTGCTTTGTGGGCGTGTGGTGGAGTTTCAACTCCTTAGGTGCCATTTTGCCACCCTGTAGCGCTCCCATTTGGTCCATATTATATATACACATATTCCATATAGAGATGTGTGACTGTCTCCAACCCCCACCCCACCCCTGCTGATCACACCGTTGCCATGGCTGCATTGGGTCACTTCCTGGTGATGGAACATCCAGGCCCCCTGCCCTACCATACACAGTGCAGGGAATCCTTCGCCATTTTGTTAAAGTTACAAAATGTATCATATTCATCTCTAACCTGGCCGCCGATTGTCACAATATGCTCAGATATGGACTCAGATGGGTCAGATATTTTTACGAGAGAACAATCCCAATGCTTGCCTAAGATGCTAATTTGGTTAGCACTGACCGCGATTAAAGTGCATTAATAAATGGAGTAAACATTGTACGTTTTAATGTTTTTGTATGTTTTAATGTTTTTGGCACCTGTAAACAACCTTGTTTGCTAGTCATCTTCTCGGCTTTGGAGTTAAGATTCTGCGCAATTTAATCTTATTAATGGCCTTTTAAAGAAATATCTCAATTTCACAAAAACCTTTTGTGGTTTTACCATGTATCACACATGAGGACTCATACAGGGGAAAAGCGCTATACTTGTACAGTGTGTGGTAAAGGATGTTCAGATCTGAAAACACACATGAGGACTCATACAGGGGAAAGGCCCTATATTTGTACAGTTTGTGGCAAAGGCTGTGTTTCCAGTAGTAACCTGAAGAAACACATGAGGACTCATACAGGAGAAAGGCCCTTTATTTGTAAAGTTTGTGGTAAAGGCTGTGATCAGTTGGGTGAGCTGAAGGCACACTTGAGGATTCATACAGGGGAGAAGCCTTTTTCTTGTACAGTTTGTGGCAAAGGCTTTAATACTACGACAAAGGTAAAAATACACATGAGGACTCATACAGGGGAAAAGCCCCATACTCACATGAGGACCCATACAGGAGAAAAGCCCTATATTTGTACAGTTTGTGGCAAAGGCTTTAGCCAATTGTCTCAACTGAAGACTCACATGAGGACTCATACACGGGAGAAGCCCTTTACTTGTACAGTTTGTGGTAAAGGATGTTCAGATCTAAAAACACACATGAGGACTCATACCAGATGAGCAATAAAGGCCCTTGGCAAAGGCAATGGTGAAAGTAGTGACTCATGCATGGGTATAAATATTTTAGGTGCAGCTATTATATTCTTTTTAATGCCTTCTCACTGTTGCTTTGTGGGCGTGTGGTGGAGTTTCAACTCCTTAGGTGCCATTTTGCCACCCTGTAGCGCTCCCATTTGGTCCATATTATATATACACATTCCATATAGAGATGTGTGACTGTCTCCAACCCCCACCCCACCCCTGCTGATCACACCGTTGCCATGGCTGCATTGGGTCACTTCCTGGTGATGGAACATCCAGGCCCCCTGCCCTACCATACACAGTGCAGGGAATCCTTCGCCATTTTGTTAAAGTTACAAAATGTATCATATTCATCTCTAACCTGGCCGCCGATTGTCACAATATGCTCAGATATGGACTCAGATGGGTCAGATATTTTTACGAGAGAACAATCCCAATGCTTGCCTAAGATGCTAATTTGGTTAGCACTGACCGCGATTAAAGTGCATTAATAAATGGAGTAAACATTGTACGTTTTAATGTTTTTGTATGTTTTAATGTTTTTGGCACCTGTAAACAACCTTGTTTGCTAGTCATCTTCTCGGCTTTGGAGTTAAGATTCTGCGCAATTTAATCTTATTAATGGCCTGTTAAAGAAATATCTCAATTTCACAAAAACCTTTTGTGGTTTTACCATGTACTCAGTCTGATGTGAACATCCCAGACAGTATATAAGTTACTCCTTTCAGTCTTTAGATATTTGGTGTTCATTTTAGCTGCCCCGCCCCTTTCCTATACAAACCCACTATAACTTAAAACTCCTTTTGTAACCATGATAGATTCATCAAAAACATACAATATTTGTTCTGATGACTGACATTGTCCTCCTAATACGTGAGGGCGGTGTGCTTTTTTTAATTCACTGGTTTCATGTAAATATGTGAAATATTGTTTTATTCTTTAGTCTTCACCTGTGTGGATCAAAAGCTGCTACATTTGGGAAAACAATGTTTTGAAAACAAATGAAAACAGCAAATGAAAATCGACAGCCGTCTCACATATTAGGAGGACAATATCAGCCACCAGAAAAAGGTACAAGTGACATGGTACCTTTTTTTTTTTTATTTTATTAAACATTTTTCTATATATATCTTTTTTTCAAACTTTTTCTGCCGTCCATGAACATCTCTACTAGAGCTGCAACTATACGATTATTTTCATAATGGATTCATCGGTCGATTATTTAAATCATGGCTTTTCAACCTTTTTGATACCAGGGCCCACCATTTATTCAGCATTTGAGCCACAGACCACCATTTGATGACATTTTAGCCCCACAGACCCCAAAGTTAAAGATCTATTTTGTTTTTGTCCACAATACCAGGCTGGATTTGGGAAACAAAACAGGCAAACATACAGATCGAAATGACCATTAATCTTCTACATTCTCTAGTTGTGTAGACTTGGGATAATTAATCTGACCAGATGTAACTCTTGAGAGCGTAAAAATGAAACCAAATGGACCCTTGCGGGTCCATTTGGTTTCATTTTTACACTTTTAAGAGTTACATCTGGTTAACCAACTTAGCTGGAGACCACCTGGAACCCTCCCAAGGACCACTGGTGGTCCCCGGACCACTGGTTGAAAACCCCTGATTTAAATGATTCATCGATTCGTCGGATTATGACTCTTATTTAGCTATCAGTCTACAAATGTGTACAAATGTGAACCAAATGTACCATAGCGGGTCCATTACAAGTGTATGTACACTCTCAGAAGAAAAGGTCCTAAAAGATCAAAGATCATTAACATGGGGAAACACAACTTGATGATGTCATCAAGTACGATTCATGGATTAACAGTTGCAGCCCTAGGGCTCCATTTTCGTCACCGCTAAACCCCTTATCCCTTAACGTCTTTGCCCTTTTAAACTATTAAAAAAGAACATGTTTCAATAGTTTAAATGGCCAGTCTAAAGCGCACAATGTTTCAATAGATTGACTTGTTGAACTAGTCCAAAACGTTTTTCAAAATAGTACCAAAAAATGATAAGGGGTTTAGGATAAGGGGTTTAGATGGTAACGAAAATGGAGCCCCTAATCTCTACAACAGCGCTGGGCAATTATTTTTCCCAATGGGCCAAATGAGATGCATAAAATACTGTGGAGAAGCCAAGACTAAAGGCTGAACTAAAGTCTGCGTAGTATTAATTTAATTTCAAGATAAAAGTAAGCGTAAGACCAACCATTTTGACCCCAGGGCCCTCTGTTTATTCAGTATTTGAGCCACGGACCACCATTTGATGACATTTTAGCCCCACAGATCCCAAAACTTTCTTCAAGATTTTGTTTGTTTTTGTCCACAATTCCAGGCTGGATTTGGGAAACAAAACAGGATAACAAAAATGACCATTCTCTGATTCTGATTGAATGTGTAGACTTTGGGCTAATTCACATGATGAATATTTTCTCTTGAGAGTGTAAAAATGAAAATGTTAATATGGCTGAATAGATGTACAAAGAAGGTAAGATGGTGTGTTTTCTCATTTTATTTTTGATGCTATGTGGAATCATTATTTTAATAACAAAAAAAAACAAAAAAAACATGTAGCCTACAGTAAGCTATGGGGGGGCATAGATTGGTTGAATTCTCCTTTCATTTACGGGGCAGTTTCTGAATTGCAGACCTCTGTAGTGCTCTTGGAGAATGGTTTTAATGGCTGGTAGGGCTTTACACATGGGACTTAATAGGGACTTACACATAGCAATGGGAATCTCAGATTTTTTATGGCCTTTTTTGTTTCTTCTTTTTCTTACACCCTCCCATTATTAGATAACTTCCTGGAGATATAGTATATATTCTATAACAATAGTCATTTTTAAATCTTCACTCAAAATCTTCATATTTTTCCCTGCACTCTTTGGTGTGTGTGTGTGTGGGTACAGAGCCATCTAGTGTCAGAGTTGCGGCATTGCGGGGTCAGAAACGGAGCGCTCGAGCCATAATAATAAGAGCAATTCTAGGGTATATGTACAACATTTTGTTTTAAGGGAGCCTATTGTAGAGTAACGACTACAGACTCTATAGCCTAGTGTTTATGTTGTGTATATGTATCTAAAATACATTTAAGGCCATTGAAGCTGGACCGTTGTCCACTGCATTTCTACCCACTTCAGGTCCAGAACTTGTCTTCCCCTATTTGTTCTATGATAAAAAAAAATAAAGAGGATAAAGCACGGGGGCGTGGCGCAGGCTGGTGCCGAAGGTTTGCACATGCTCAGTGTAAACAGGAACTGCAATGGTGGAATGTTCCAGCAGAGGCGATAGATAGAAATCCCATAACTTGTTATGTAAACAATGAGATCCAGAGTAGCCTAGTTGTGAATTGAACAGCATCACGATTCCCTTTTCAAACATTTTATATAATCCATCCACTGTTTGAATAAACAGTATCCATCTTTCTTTGTCATTTCAAAAAAATAAAAGTTGACACATGTACTTTCTGTAATTAGAGCAACCAACACAAACAGGGAAAATGTACAAAAAGAAAAATGTACAAAACATTTCCATTTAGTAAATGTAGGCTACTTGCCCTTGTCTTTCAGTCTGTTATAAACAGCTTTTTTCTTCCACACAGTAGTTGAATTGAAATAATATTTAAAGACTGAAGCATTATAGTATTCTCTTTTTTTTTATTATTATTATTATTTCAGTTCAGGTTCAGTAACTCCAGCGCCTCTGCTGGAACATTCCACCATAGCAGTTCCTGTTTATACTGAGCATGTGCAAACCTCCGGCACCAGCCTGCGCCACGCGCCCGTGCTTTATCCTCTTTATTTTTAAGGGACCAAGCAGTCCACGAAGTGGACTTTGTCACTTAATTGATATTGACTGCTTTTTTCCTTCTCCTTCTTCTTCTTCCGCCAAAAATAGCTGTTCTGGCTGAACCGTGCAGTCGGTTTTCGCGAAAATTGGTAATCTGGTAGAGGGTGATGCCAAACGGTGATGATGCGAAGCCCGTGACCACTGGTCAAATGGTGGCGCTGTAGCACTAAACTGAAATTGCAAACTTTAAACACTCATAACTCATGAACTGCTCGACTCTCAGAAATGTAACTTATATTCACTTATGCGTCTGCTTATGCCAAACAACTTTTGCATTCTGACTTTTGACCTCTGACCTTTAGATGAGCCGCCATCTTGAATTATATGTAAAACAGTTAAAATGCGTCTCCTCCTACAATCTTTGATCAAAATGCATAACAATGACCTACACATGAACTTTGGAGCCATACGAATATGAAAATAGGTGTGAATTTTGTTTTAAGTGAAAAAATTGTTTTGTAATAATGTTTTTACGAGCCAATGAAAATTGCTTGTTTGTGAAAATGATTCTAATGCCCCTAATCTACACATGCAGTGTAATCAAATAAGATTTTGTCACATTCACATGTGACCACAGAAAACACGTGTCATTCAAAACCTGTCTGATTTGTATGCGAAGTAGGGTTTAATATTTTTCCCGAATTTGGCCAATTTTGCATCCCGGGATTTTGCCGACGATCTCCCGGGCCCTCCCGGGAATTCCCGTAAAAAAAAAAAAGATAGAAAAAAAGTCCCCCTAAAATGCTTTTATATGTAGATACTTAATATTCTCAATAGAATAGTGATATTTTATTGTTTTAAACGTTTCATTTGACCAAAATACGAGCTTTATCACATACAAATATTAATAATGTACCACACAAAACACGCATATTATATTAGGTTGGTGACAGCGCTGAAATATTTGGTGTTGTTGTTTAATGATGAATTGATTGCAGCTGTGCGTGTTGTCGGCTATAGGCCTATACAGGTTTTAGTTGCTGTCTGACATGACATGCACGGAATACAATGCACATTATATCATTTATTTTGATGAGGATATATTGTCTAATCTCGGTGGACAGGATTATTGGTCTGCATGCCTGTCTGTCTGTCAGAGTGAGGGGAGAGATGCTGCTCTGTGGCGTTTTTTGCAGGTAAAACTAATGGTAGGCTGTTGTAAGTTGTTGAACATTGCCGAGTGGCCGTATGATGCACACAACGAAAAACAAAAAGGTGTAGAACAGAGACAATCTGTCGCGAGGAAAATAAACTTTCAGATTCGATAGCCTATAGACCTATATGCCTAGTATGAATGACAGCACGGATGCATTGCGTCCGTGCGTCCGTGCCTGCGTATACTTTGCTCTGCTCCTGTGAGTGCAGTTGTCTTCATACGTTCATTATTGCTAAAGTGTCTGATCCGCATCTATAAATGCATGATGATGCTTGCCTCTTAAACCCACCCGCACCAGCATTTTCATGATGTCTCGGCAAGTCGTAGCCTACTCGTGCGGTCCTGAGTCCTGACCGCTCGCATTTAGACCATGCGCCGGCAGCGTCGCCAATATTGCGTCCCGCTGGCACCGCGACGCTCCCTTCATATAGCCCTACCCACAGTATTATTATGCAAGGGTTATATTTGGTATTTGACCACTCATAGATATGTGAAAAAACGCGATCTGTGTGGAAAAATTAAGAAAGAAATGATAACCTCCGGGAAGACGGGTCCCGAAGGCATTCCCGGGAGGAAAAATAAGTCCGTTGTACCCTGGCTTCCCGGGAATCCGGGATCCCGGCATTAAACCCTAATGCGAAGGGAATAGGCAGTACAAAAAAACAACATGGCCGAATAGTGACAAAACCATCATGGCCAAATAGTGACAACCACCATTACCATTACATTGAGTTTTACCCTGGGTTACATATGGCTTATTGTGCTTGTCACACTGCCATACTGTTAACAACAATGAAGGAAATTATTCAGTCTGGATAGTTCAGTCAGTAGAGCGCCAGACTTCGGAACAAAATGTTGTGGTTTCAAGTCCGGCGACTGACAATCCAAAGTGTGAGTCTGTCAGTCTTCTAAAACCCTACCCTGCTCCCACAATTATCAGATGTATTTCTCAAGTTCAGGCTCACATGTTACCGTGGCTTGTGCGTATTGTTTTGACTCCTTATGGCTGCTTGCTTGGTCCCGTCTTATCGCTGCTTGCAGCTATATTTTATCATAGTATTTGTTGTAGAGCCGCCACAGAGTTGTTTTAACTGTGTGTGTGTGTGTGTGTGTGTGTGTGTGTGTGTGTGTGTGTGTGTGTGTGTGTGTGTGCGCGCGTGTGCGTGTGCGTGTGCGTGCGTGTGCGTGTGCGTGTGTGTGTGTGTGCGCGTGCGCGCGCCGCACTGAAACCCGCCAATCAGAGGCTCCGTTGGTGAGAGAGGCGCGGTGCCGTGGAGTATAGACAGAGTTACGCCAACTCCGTTCACTTCATGGGGCCAGTTCAATGGAGACTCTTCTACATCTATTGACAACAAACAGTTCAATGGAGACTCTTCTACATCTATTGACAACAAACAGTTCAATGGAGACTCTTCTACATCTATTGACAACAAACAGTTCAATGGAGACTCTTCTACATCTATTGACAACAAACAGTTCAATGGAGGCTCTTCTACATCTATTGATAATGGAGACAACAAATAGGGACAAGTCCTGGTCCGGATGTAGGCAGAAATACATTGGAGTCAGTCAACAGCCTCAGCTTTAATGATCCTGATCTTCAATCTCTTTTATTGTACATCCTCTTTTAGTAATCCTACAATATGAGCACCAAAGAGACTTTAGTTGTGTGTACAAAACAGTTCAAAGCAGTTCAACAGATATTATTTGCGGCTTTTTTGCCCTCGGTGGAAACAATGTATTTCCAAGTCCAGTTTGTCCCTATTCAGCTGCATGAACAGCAGCTCGGTGTCTGACCCCTCAATGTCGCAACTGTGACAGCAGATGTCTCTGGAGAGGAAGAGGAGGAGCTCCATGCCGTTTTCACTGATGTTACCACCATCGTGTTTCTCTCTTTGTTACGTCAACCGGCGCGAAGCTTCCAGCGTGTTATTAGTGTGTGTTGGAACAGAGTTCACCGAGCCTGCAAGAAGAAACTAAAACACTGATCTACACACAGTCACACTGCAGGTTAGTAAAACACTGATCTACACACAGTCACACTGCAGGTTAGTAAAACACTGATCTACACACAGTCACACTGCAGGTTAGTAAAACACTGATCTACACACAGTCACACTGCAGGTTAGTAAAACACTGATCTACACACAGTCACACTGCAGGTTAGTAAAACACTGATCTACACACAGTCACACTGCAGGTTAGTAAAACATGTTGAGTTGAACAGGAGCTTAGCTAAAGAGCTGTAGCCTGTAGTTAGCTCTGGTCCAGAGCTCCACTGCTGCTATGAGTCTGTCTTGGCTTGCATTGGAGCTGAGTAACATACAATGCAATCTGCCATTACTCCACCTGACCAGCTTCTCTTCTGGAGTGGAAATATAAAGAACGTTTTACTTTATTCACCAAAACAAACACGACTTGTGTGATTAGAAAGACTACCGTACTTACCTTAGTGGAAACTGGAAACACTCTGAGCCCGCCACCACACGGATAAAATGGACTTTTGGGCAGAACACGATTGTTTTTTCAAAGGAGGAAAAAATATTCCATAGCCTATGTAGGTTTTCTCTTGGCAATATCAGTAGAGAGTGCGAATCCTGGTTGTTTTTTCAGTGAAAAACAACCGCGTTCTGGCCAAAAAGTCCATTTTATCCGTGTGGTGGGGGGCTCAGAGTGTTTCCACTAAGGTAAAGTCCATTTTATCTGTGTGGTGGGGGGCTCAGAGTGTTTCTACTAAGGTAAAGTCCATTTTATCCGTGTGGTGGGGGGCTCAGAGTGTTTCCACTAAGGTAAAGTCCATTTTATCTGTGTGGTGGGGGGCTCAGAGTGTTTCTACTAAGGTAAAGTCCATTTTATCCGTGTGGTGGGGGCTCAAGAGTGTTTCCACTAAGGTAAAGTCCATTTTATCCGTGTGGTGGGGGGCTCAGAGTGTTTCCACTAAGGTAAAGTCCATTTTATCCGTGTGGTGGGGGCTCAGAGTGTTTCCACTAAGGTAAAGTCCATTTTATCCGTGTGGTGGGGGGCTCAGAGTGTTTCCACTAAGGTAAAGTCCATTTTATCTGTGTGGTGGGGGGCTCAGAGTGTTTCCACTAAGGTAAAGTCAATTTTATCCGTGTGGTGGGGGGCTCAGAGTGTTTCCACTAAGGTAAAGTCCATTTTATCTGTGTGGTGGGGGGCTCAGAGTGTTTCCACTAAGGTAAAGTCCATTTTATCTGTGTGGTGGGGGGCTCAGAGTGTTTCCACTAAGGTAAAGTCCATTTTATCCGTGTGGTGGGGGGCTCAGAGTGTTTCCACTAAGGTAAAGTCCATTTTATCCGTGTGGTGGGGGCTCAGAGTGTTTCCACTAAGGTAAAGTCCATTTTATCCGTGTGGTGGGGGGCTCAGAGTGTTTCCACTAAGGTAAAGTCCATTTTATCCGTGTGGTGGGGGGCTCAGAGTGTTTCCACTAAGGTAAAGTCCATTTTATCTGTGTGGTGGGGGGCTCAGAGTGTTAATACTAAGGAAAGTAGTCTTTCTAATTACACAAGCCATGTTTGTTTTGGTGAGAAGGTAAAACGTTCTTTCATGCATAATTGTAGGAAAGGAAAAAATGGACACGCTGTTCTCTAAAACACATTTTTAGACCAGTTGTTGTTATACAAAGTACCGTATCCATTGATCTGGACAGGATAACTGAAACGGTGTGAAAACAGGGAGGAGGGGGATGAGCGTTCCACCAGTAAACCTAAAGGCCTCTACACACCATATAGACTGCTTCAGACTGGACAAAGACTTGTCAACACTGTCAGTTTGTATCAAACTGGCATTTTTTATCTGCAATAAACTGTCTGTCGACAGTATGCACATTGAATACAGTCAACAATGCTGCTGTGCAGTGTTGCCAGATTTGCGGATTATAAGTGACTTCAGTGACTAATTACGTAATGTTTAATGATGAAGGCCAGCTGCGCAGCCAGCGCACATCAAAACCCGACCTTTGGAAAACATTTCTTCACTGAAAATCCCATATATATCTCATATAAGCATATGAAATAAATGCAAATTAAATTACGTTTTAAAGTTCATGGGGAGCCAGGATAATGTGGCGGATAATAAGGAAAAATATAGTTGGAAATGCAAATATAGGCTACACAGTTGGAAATGGAGAGCCATATTTTACGCAGTGGAAGGATCTGCCGTTAAGAGGCAGTTACAGTTACTATGACGTGGTCGAATCCTAATCAGGACACTAGACTGCATTGACACATAAATACAGTGTAGTGTACTGTACAAAACCGTCTCTGTTTGGCTGTGCGTAAAAATGGTTCCAAATTCCCTAGTACCCGAGAGAGAGGGAGAGAGAATCCAAAGCAGAGAAATAAACTATCGATGATGCGCTTTGCTTTAGGAACATGACTCCATTGTGCAGCACAATTTGTCCTCAGACATTTATAATTTGGTATAAGCTGCCTGTACCCGGCTACCCGCCCACGTGTAAATACCACGTTGGGTCAAGTGAGTACCGTGCCGAGAGACGCAAGATGCACCTATTATAATGATTATTAACTTCTCGTATTTAGGCCTTCATCCACCACAATAGTAATAGTATTCTATTCTATTCAATTTATTTAGAGAGTTTTCGATTGATTGCATATTTTACTATCAGAAATGGAAATGGTAAGCCCTACACAGTAGGTTACAGTAAAACCAACCAAATGGTTGCGATTAGAGCCCGACTGATTTATTTTTTTTTTTTAAGTGGTCCAGGTGTTATTTTGTGAAAACACTCCTTTATGGCTGTTTCCCCTACCCCAAAATAAGCTTATAATGGGGCCAATGGGCGTTGTGAATTCACCTATATACATCACTCCAAAATGCATTTTTTTGCTATATATTGTGTCTCCAGTCTCCACCATGTCAGTAGTGAGTTAACACTCACACTTTCACTTTTGGTTCAGCAGTGATCCAGCTGTCTCAAAAGCTGGGGGCGTGGCACATGGTTTATGGCTGAACCACTGCTGAAACAAAAGTGAAAGTGAAAGTGTGAGTGTTAACACACTACTGACATGGTGGAGACAATGCAAAAAATTGCATTTTGGAGCGATGTATATAGGTGAACTTGCACAACGCCCATTGGCCCCATTATAAGCTTATTTTGGGGTAGGGGAAACAGCCATAAAGGAGTATTTTCACAAAATAATACCTGGACCACTTAAAAAAATAATTAACTGCAAATAAAGATTAAAAAAAAAAAAACTTTGGGGCCAGAATTCTCCTTTAATAGATCAATCAATATGTACAAGTTACAGACACATTTGCCCATTGTGCGTAATGTGCCTATAAGTGCACATGCGTACAACAGGGACACTACTAGGCCCACTGCGTTCCAACACAATCTCTAAAGATACATTCAGTCATATTGTCTATATCAGAGGTCCGGAACACAGCCCTAGTGGCTCAGCATTATTACATACACACTGGGGTGATCCGCCAACATAATATAAACATTTCAGTCACCCAAAACACGTTGCGCTGTCTGACAGTTGCCAGTTAAAGTAGCACTTGGCTATGCCAAAAAAAAGCCCAGCAGTTATCAGAGGTGGAGCTTTCAATCTGAACCACCCATTTTCAAAGGTTTACTCAGTTTACTATGTCATTAATATACCTAGAAATGGAGTTCTGTAAAACTCCTTTATTTTTTTTTATTTTTTTTAGAAATTTCTGAAGAAAGGTTGTGTTTCACCATGTTAATGATTTTTCTTTGAGGACCTTTTTTCTGAGTGTGTGCAAATGGAACCAAATGGACCCGCCAGGGTCCATTTGGTTCACATTTGCACACTGTCAGGAAAAAATAATAATAAAATGCGGCTCCAGACAGATTTTGAATTTAATTTTGGGTCGAACATGGCTCTTTCAACATCTTGGGTTGCTGACCCCTGGTCTATGGCAATCTCTGTAAACCTATAGCCCAGAGGCTGCTGGCTAGACCTATGTGAATTTAGGCGTAATTCAGACTCTTTATATCATTGTCATGGGTAAAGGACCGCAATAAATCCAATAGCTGCATACTGAATTATTAATTAAATTGAGATTCGCAATACAATGAATAAACATTTGTAGATTATTTAATGATTGCAAACTTTGTCAATTAATCGGTTTGCTCATGGATCTCTCTCTCAATCAATGCAAACTGTGTGAGGGGAGGGGAGGGGGACCTCAGGGTGAAATGTAGAGCAGGGGGAATCTATGACAAAAATCAAGTGCAGTGTATATGATGTCACAGGGATCAGGGTAGATTGATGCCTAATGTGTTTTGTGTGGAATGCTCCTTTAACATTGAGAATTGTATTGTGTATATATGATGAGGCAGACTGTAATTGAATGAAGTTGTTCTGGTGATTTCAACAGATCACCACAGCCAGAAGGCTCTACAGAAGTCAACTTCATCAGAGGAACATCCAGAGATGGACGAGGGATGTGGACAGTTGGATGCACGGATGCAGCCTGTTGTAAAGTTGTACAAGCTAGGTATGTACTAGTGCTGTCAGATCGAATTTCACTTAATGAATTCCGTTCGAATATTTAAAAAATATACATAGGATTCGAAAGATTAAATTGCCATTCGAATTTTGCCTTAATAATTAATTGATTCTACATATTTTTATTTGGTTTCATATGTTATTTCCCCCGTTAAATGTAACAAATCCTCCGGTGCCTGCAACCATCGCTGCATGTGAATAAATGTGTGCGTCCACTCACTTAGCGTGACAGCATAACAGCTAGAGAGGGGGGAGGGCGGGAGGCGTAGCAGCGAGAGAGAGGTGTAGAGAGCGTGAGCGAGCGAGAGATATCACAGAAGTACGGTCCCCTCAGACCAAAATAATCCTTATAGAGCAAAAATAAGTCCAGTGCAATATAGTAGCCTGTATTGCTAGCAGAGTAGACATAAGTTAATAAAAGTCTCTGCATTCAGTATAAAACCGCCGCAGTCACCAACAACATTAGTTACAGCTGTGGGATTTCTAGATGACCGAGTTACATGGAAACTGTGGTCATTATGTTCTGCCGTTTATGGTAATGGCGTGATCATTCGAGGGTTCTGGTTTCTATAGGTCACCGCTTTTGATGTGGCACCGAAACCTATCGGGATGCACACAATGGCCCACATTTGCATGTGAATGGGGGCCTCTAGTGGACAGAGTATGCACAGTCAATGACTGCATAGAATATGCAAAATTACAGAGTGTATTTTATGGGCTATAATCTGAGCTATATTATATTAAATAATGAGCTAAAATAACGTAAATATTCAAATATAATATTCGATTATTAAAAATATGGTGTTTGAATGGTATTTTAGAGGGAAAATGACAGCCCTAGTATGTACTGTATGTTTGTATTTACAGAGGTGATACTCTTGACACACGCACACACACACACACACACACACACACACACACACACACACACACACACACACACACACACTAATACTCCACCCTCTCTCCTCAGACTTGCTGCACCTCCCTGTGTGTAAGGAGGTTTCCACTGCACAACAAGCTGATGTTGAGGACTGTGGAACATCACCGCTGAGTTGTGATGACCAGCTACTCTCTGAGGACTGTGGAACATCAGCGCTGAGTTGTGATGACCAGCTACTCTCTCCTCCCTGCTCAGCAGACACTGATGATTTGGGGAAGGTCAAAGGAACTCAACCCACGAGAAGTCACCCAGGAAAGAAAAGGTTTACTTGTACAGTTTGTGGTAAAGGATGTTCAGATCTGAAGACACACATGAGGACTCATACAGGGGAAAAGCCCTATATTTGTGCAGGTTGTGGCAAAGGCTTTGTTTCCAGTAGTCAGCTGAAGAGACACATGAGGACTCATACAGGAGAAAAGCCCTATACTTGTGAGGTTTGTGGTAAAGGCTGTAGTTATTCAGGTGATCTGAAGGAACACTTGAGGATTCATACAGGGGAAAAGCCCCATACTTGTACAGTTTGTGGCAAAGGCTTTAGGCAATTGTCTCAACTGAAGACTCATATGAGAACTCATACACGGGAGAAGCCCTTTACTTGTACAGTTTGTGGTAAAGGATGTTCAGATCTGAAAACACACATGATGACTCATACAGGGGAAGTTCCCTATATTTGTACAGTTTGTGGCAAAGGTTGTGTTTCCAGTAGTCAGCTGAAAGCACACATGAGGACTCATACAGGAGAAAGGCCCTTTATTTGTAAAGTTTGTGGCAAAGGCTTTGTTTCCAGTGAGGCGCTGAAATCACACATGAGGACTCATACAGGGGAAAAGCCCTATACTTGTGAGGTTTGTGGTAAAGGCTTTAATACTACGACACACGTAAAAACACACATGATGACTCATACAGGGAAAGTTCCCTATATTTGTATAGTTTGTGGCAAAGGTTGTGTTTCCAGTAGTCAGCTGAAGACCCACATGAGGACTCATACCGGGGAAAAGCCCTTTACTTGTACAGTTTGTGGCAAAGGCTTTGTTTACAGAGGTGTACTGAAATCACACATGAGGACTCATACAGGGGAAAAGCCCTATACTTGTGAGGTTTGTGGTAAAGGCTGTAGTCATTCAGGTGCGCTGAAGGTACACTTGAGGATTCATACAGGGGAGAAGCCCTTTTCTTGTACAGTTTGTGGCAAAGGCTTTAAAATTATGTGTCATTTAAAATCACACATTAGGACTCATACAGGGGAAAAGCCCTATACTTGTACAGTTTGTGGCAAAGGCTTTAGCCAATTGTCTCAACTGAAGACTCACATGAGGACTCATACACGGGAGAAGCCCTTTACTTGTACAGTTTGTGGTAAAGGATGTTCAGATCTGAAAACACACATGAGGACTCATACAGGAGAAAGGCCCTATATTTGTGCAGTTTGTGGCAAAGGCTGTATTTCCAGTAGTCAGCTGAAGACACACATGAGGACTCATACAGGAGAAAAGCCCTTTATTTGTAAAGTTTGTGGTAAAGGCTTTGGTCAGTTGGGTGAGCTGAAGGCACACTTGAGGATTCATACAGGGGAGAAGCCTTTTTCTTGTACAGTTTGTGGCAAAGGCTTTAATACTGGGACAAAGGTAGAAATACACATGAGGACTCATACAGGGGAAAAGCCCCATACTTGTACAGTTTGTGGCAAAGCCTGTAGTCAATTGTCTCAACTGAAGACTCACATGAGGACTCATACACGGCAGAAGCCCTTTACTTGTACAGTTTGTGGTAAAGGATGTTCAGATCTGAAAACACATATGAGGACTCATACCAGATGAGCAGTAAAGGCCCTTGGCAAAGGCAATAGTGAAAGTAGTGACTCCTGCATGGGTATAAATATTTTAGGTGCAGCTATTATATTATTTTTAATGCCTTCTCACTGTTGTTTTGTGGGCGTGTGGTGGAGTTTCAACTCCTTAGGTGCCATTTTGCCACCCTGTAGCGCTCCCATTTGGTCCCTATATATACACATATTCCATATAGAGGCGTGTGACTGTCTCTAACCCCCACCCCACCACCGATCACACCGTTGCCATGGCTGCATTGGGTCACTTCCTGGTGATGGAACATCCAGGCCCCCTGCCTACCATACACAGTGCAGGGAATGCTTCGCCGCTAAAAATGACAAGCTTTATCATATTGAAGTGAAATCAGCTTCAATCTGGCTGCCAGTTAAAGGGATATTTTACTTTTACAAAAACCTTTTGTGATTTTACCATCTACTCAGTCTGATGTGAACATCCCAGACAGTATATAGGTTACTCCTAACTCACTAACTTGGAACACACATGTTGACAGTCTATGTAGCAAATTACAGCAAAGACTGCATTTCCTGCGACGTCTCAGGGTTCATGGTGTAGACCAAAAATTTATGTTAGTGTTTTACCGAGCAGTCTTAGAAAGTCTGGTCAGATTTGGCATCACAGTTTGGTTCGGCAACCTCTCAGTGCAACTGAGGTCCAAACTACTCAGGTTGGTACAAACTGCAGGGAAGATCATAGGAGTTAGACAACTCCCCTCCCTGCAGTCTATTTATGAACAGTCTACACTGAAACAGATCATAGGAGTTAGACAACTCCCCTCCCTGCAGTCTATTTATGAGCAGTCTACACTGAAACAGATCATAGGAGTTAGACAACTCCCCTCCCTGCAGTCTATTTATGAGCAGTCTACACTGAAACAGATCATAGGAGTTAGACAACTCCCCTCCCTGCAGTCTATTTATGAGCAGTCTACACTGAAACAGGCTCAAAAGATTGTCAATGATGCTACCCATGTTTTAAATGGAGAGTTCATACTTCTACCATCTGGGAGAAGGTATAAAGAACCTAAGTGGAAATACATCAGGTTTAAAAGGTAATTTCTACCAGCGTCAACTAAAATGCTGAATGAGGCTTTGAAACAGTAGTGATCACTGAAGACGACCCTGTACCATTGTGTAATATTGTGTCACTGTTGTGTCTGTGCTTGTCTCTGATGTCCTATGTATGGCTGTAGTAGGGTGTAAGCCCAAGACAAATTTCCCTCGTGGACAATAAAGTTTACCTTGACCTTGACCTTTCAGTATTTAGATATTTGGTGTTCATTTTAGCTGCCCCGCCTCCTTCCTATACAAACCCATTATAACTTAAAAACTCCGTTTTAACATAGATGCATCAAAAACATATTTTTTTTTCTGGTGACTGATATTGTCCTCCTAATACACGAGGGAGGCATGCTTTATCATTTACTGTTATCATTTAGTTTATAAAAAAAATATTGTCTCATTCTTTAGTCTCCGCCAATGTGGATCAAAAGCTGCTACATTTTCCAGAACAATATTTTGAAAACAAATGAAGGCAACTTCATTTGTCCACAGCCAAATCACAGCCATCTCAAATATTGAGACTTGAGATCATATCAGTCACCAGAAAAAAGGAATTTTGAGTAATTCCCTCTCGTGATGATTTTTACTTTTGACCACCCATGACTATAGGCTGTAGCCGCTCCCTCCAGCAACAAAAAGAGATCCCATGACTATAGACTGTAGCCGCTCCCTCCAGCAACAAAAAGAGATCCCAAATCCCAAGTAAGCAACTAAATATGCAATAAGTACATGCTTTTCTAGATACTGTTTTATTTACACATTTTAGAACCTAGTATAGCCAATCAGTAGGTCTGTATGTGCAGGGGTGCACATAAGTGGTGCTCCGGTGCTCAGGAGCACCAAAAATCCTACAATGAGTTGTCAATCCAGGGGTGGAAAGCTCCTTTGAGCAGCACACAGCTGGGGCTCATAATGACTGGACGACTGGGCCAGTAAAAAAAAAGCCTTGAAAATGAAATAATTCCAAAGTCTAAATACTACTAGTATTTTAATGGATGTAGAATGCAGGTATTAGTACTACTACTAGGCCAGCCACTATTGCAACGCCCCAAACAATCGCCCTGTACTGTAATACTGTGCATTGATCAGGCTGTACGGAGTGGAAAAGAGGGGTCCCAGGACCCGGTGATGAGGGGTCCCAGGACCCGGTGATGGTCGCCGCATGTTAGGAGCACCAAGTAACCTCCCCAGGTGCTCCTGAGTACTGGACCAAAATGGTTAAATGTGCACCCCTGTATACGTGTTTCATGTCAAAGTCAGTAAGTTGATGTTGCAAGTATTCATTACAAAATATTAATGGAACAAAAAATATAATTTTGTATAAATGAGTATGAAGTTAGAATTGAATGAAGTTACAACTGATTAAAACTTTTTTTTCTATATATAACTCTTTTTTTTTTTTCAACCTTTTTTTCTGCCCCAGGAGGGGCAAGCGCCTCCATGGCACCCTCTTAAAATCACCAATGCACCTACCGCTGTTTCCTTGCTATAGTTTGTCTCTCCAACATGTCAATAGCGTTGACTCTCACACTTTCATTTTTAGTACAGCCAAGGTTCATCCATCAACCGTGTCAACAATATTGACAATAATTCTTGTGTCCAGTGTATTTGTATTGCCTTCATAAAGTTAACATACCATAACTAAATACAATTGAAATTAAATAAAAATTTTCCTTTTTTTTGTATTCCAATTCACCACCTTTCTCATCCTACTTAGTATTTCATCCATATATTTAGTGTTTAGATTTTCTATTGTTTTTCATGCATCTTTCATAAATTGCTGCTGCTGTGTTTTTATATTGTTTCCTCAATGCTGCTGTAAATGGCGTTATAATGCATTCAGGGTATAAATAAAGGTTTAAAATGTTTGTTTTTAGTCGCCACGTTGTGTTTCTTTTTGTTGCATATAGATCTGCGCAGTGACCTCACCGCCCTTGTTCCAGAAGTGGATTCCCCATTCATTTTTCTCATAGACTTTTCGAAAATAATTTATATAAAGACGATTACGATTACGATTACAAAGCCAACTCGGGTCGTGACCAATCATAATGACACACACAATCTTTTTGGACAATCAAATAATTTCTAAGATGACAAATGAAACAAAGGGTGTTGTATCCTGCCGTTTTCTACTTCTTGCTAATTAGATATTGCATGATAATATTGTGTGTGTTGTGATGATTTGTCATGACCTGATTTTATGAGGACAATTACTGAGGATTCCATTTCTGGAACGGTGGCGTCACTGCGCTGGTCTATTGTATGTGTTTCTCAGAATTCTCAGAAGAAAAGGTCCTAAAAGAAAGATCATTCATTTAACATGGTGAAACACAACTTGATGTGTGTCAACATGTTAATGATTATTTTTTTATCCTGTCCACGCAAACATCTCTAAGGTATATCAGGCAGCAGCACTGTGAAGTGTTGGCAGAATGGCAGGGTGGGAAACTCCAAGGTTTATCATATTTCATTGACACACTTCGGCTCAGAATAAGATTGACCATAGACCATTTATTGCAAAGCTTTTGCATGTTTGTATGGCGGCATGGCTCTTGCTCATGTGATATCAGACGATCTATGAACTGAGTCATAGGTCTGATATCACATTTGATATCTCCGATTATCTGTGCATCAAGACACAGCTTGAGATATCAACAACCCCCCTGAGCAGAGCCAAGGTACAGTAAAATACAAGACATTAACACATGAGCATTGTATCCAGTGCAGACTGAAATGAGATATAACAACATTTATCCAAAATGCATGAACTACATGGATACAGAAAATACAACAGTCCGCAGTAAACATGGATACCATAACAGAATTAGATACCACAATAGTTACAACCCTTAAATCATGATTAATCCGAGACTCATGTACTCTGAACTGGTGCCACAGGGAGGAGGCCGGGGAGGGGGAGGAAATTTGAACACATCTGATCAACAGGACAGAGTCAGCTTAGCAGGGAGAGAGAGAGAGAGAGGAGAGAGAGACTGCTTATATAGAGCACATGATTGAATGTGGGTGTGACTGACTAGCTGACAGCCAATGACAGTGAGGGGAGTTGACATGGAGAGACTGCAGATTTAAAGGAACAGAATGAATTACTGATTGAAAATAAGGGGAATTAAATAAACCTTCTGCCCTCCGTGCCTCAATGAACTGACGCTCCGCTGGATGAAGCAGTGGTTTTCAACCTTTTTGACCTCAGGGCCCACTATTTATTCGGCATTTGAGCCACTGACCACAATTTGCTGACATTTTAGCCCCACAGACCCCAAAACGAAAGATGTATTTTGCTTTTGTCCACAATTCCATTTGGGAAACAAAGCAGTCAAACATACAGAATAGATCAAAATGACCATTAATCTTCTACATTCTCTAGCTGAGTAGACTTGGTATAGGCCTAATTCACATGCTGAATATTTTAACTCATGAGAGTGTAAACATCAAACCAAATGGAACCACCATTTTTACACTCTGAAAGAGTTACATCTGGTTAACCAGTTGGACCTCTCTCTCAACAACTGATGAAAACCACTGATCATTACCTTTCATTGGGTGGGCTCTGCTCACCCCTGCCCCCCTCTAGATCCGTCCCTGTTTTAAACTCATGTATTGTAGCGTGTACTGGACGCAATAATCTGTCCTGATTACCTGTAGTGTGTGGTTTGATGTGATTTGTTGGTGTGTGTGTGTGTGTGTGTGTGTGTGTGTGTGTGTGTGTGTGTGTGTGTGTGTGTGTGTGTGTGTGTGTGTGTGTGTGTGTGTGTGTGTGTGCAGAGCCATCTAGTGTCGAGTTGCGACATTGCGGGTCAAAAACTGAGCGCTCGACCTGCTGTTAATGCAGCTTGACACACTGGAGTTGGAAATGCATCGTTTCCATGAGGGTGTCACAAATAAGACCCTTGTGGGTCTTGTGTTTATGTTGTGTATATGTATCTAAAATAAATGGTGTCCCCATTCTCCATAGAAGTCTATTAAGAGTCGCCATTGAACTGCCCCCATGAATTGAACAGAGTTGCCGTAACTCTGTACTGTGTGTGTGTGTGTGTGTGTGTGTGTGTGTGTGTGTGTGTGTGTGTGTGTGTGTGTGTGTGTGTGTGTGTGTGTGTGTGTGTGTGTGTGTGTGTGTGCGTGTGTGCGTGCGTGCGTGCCGCGCTGAAACCCGCCAATCAGAGGCTCCGTCGGTGAGAGAGGCGCGGTGCCGTGGAGTATAGACAGAGTTACGCCAACTCCGTTCACTTCATGGGGCCAGTTCAATGGAGACTCTTCTACATCTATTGACAACAAACAGTTCAATGGAGACTCTTCTACATCTATTGACAACAAACAGTTCAATGGAGACTCTTCTACATCTATTGACAACAAACAGTTCAATGGAGACTCTTCTACATCTATTGACAACAAACAGTTCAATGGAGACTCTTCTACATCTATTGACAACAAACAGTTCAATGGAGACTCTTCTACATCTATTGACAACAAACAGTTCAATGGAGGCTCTTCTACATCTATTGACAACAAACAGTTCAATGGAGGCTCTTCTACATCTATTGACAACAAACAGTTCAATGGAGACTCTTCTACATCTATTGACAACAAACAGTTCAATGGAGACTCTTCTACATCTATTGACAACAAACAGTTCAATGGAGGCTCTTCTACATCTATTGACAACAAACAGTTCAATGGAGGCTCTTCTACGTCTATTTCCCTACCAACAGTCATAAAGGCATGTGAATCCCTTGACTCCTTCAAAACTGCTCTCAAAGGGCACCTACAGATGGCTGCAAACTGGCCTCTGTAAAACAAAAATGTATATAAAATCCCCCCACCCACCCCGCCTCTCCTCATTGTACATTTCTCTTTTCCCTTTTTACCTCCACTATGATTTTACCTCCATGATTTGCTGCTTCTGTTTTTACTGAAGTAGTTGTTTTATATGTGTTTGAATGCCTCAATGAAATGAACAAGTTGGCCACTATTGTAAACAAGTGTATTCTTAACTAGTGTGTCCAATCAGCTCTGTCAGATTTGATGCAGTTGTACTTGAATTGTACTGTAATTCTCCAAGCTGTTATCAGTTTTGTAGCAGTGTGTACTTGACTTGTACTGTAACTCTCATCTCTGTTAATAAAAATTTCATTCATTCATTCATTCATTCATTCATTCATTCATTCATTCATTCATTCATTCATTCATTCATTCATTCATTTTTCCAAGTCCAGTTTGTCCCTATTCAGCTGCATGAACAGCAGCTCGGTGTCTGACCCCTCAATGTCGCAACTCTGACAGCAGATTTCTCTGGAGAGGAAGAGGAGGAGCTCCATGCCGTTTTCACTGATGTTACCAGAGCCGTCTAATAGAAGAGTTGCGACATTGAGGGGTCAGAAAATAGTCTGGTCACGTGGTTCTAGTACTCCCGCGAGTTCATAGGCTTCAATGCGTTCAGTAACTTCCGGCTATCACTACTCTTGTCACTATCCAACAGAAGTCTATGTAGAGGGACAGGCCCCATGAAGTGAACGGAGTTGGCGTAACTCTGTCTATTTCCAAGGCTCTGGAATCTGGATGTTACCAGACTTAGCACCATCGTGTTTCTCTCTTTGTTACGTCAACCGGCGCGAAGCTTCCAGCGTGTTATTAGTGTGTGTTGGAACAGAGTTCACCGAGCCTGCAAGAAGAAACTAAAACACTGATCTACACACAGTCACACTGCAGGTTAGTAAAACACTGATCTACACACAGTCACACTGCAGGTTAGTAAAACACTGATCTACACACAGTCACACTGCAGGTTAGTAAAACACTGATCTACACACAGTCACACTGCAGCTTAGTAAAACACTGATCTAC
Source organism: Benthosema pterotum (assembly GCA_039105355.1). Taxonomy (NCBI): domain Eukaryota; kingdom Metazoa; phylum Chordata; class Actinopteri; order Myctophiformes; family Myctophidae; genus Benthosema; species Benthosema pterotum. The sequence continues at coordinate 46,001,166 of CM076985.1, forward strand.
ACACAGTCACACTGCAGGTTATAAATCATGTTGAGTTGAACAGGAGCTTAGCTAAAGAGCTGTAGCCTGTAGTTAGCTCTGGTCCAGAGCTCCACTGCTGCTATGAGTCTGCCTTGGCTTGCATTGGAGCTGAGTAACATACAATGCAATCTGCCATTACTCCACCTGACCAGCTTCTCTTCTTAGGCCGTGGGCTGGGGACTTGAGAGCGGTTATCACTCAAGTCGCACGATGTAGTCTGCGTTTTTTTTTCTCAGTAGGTAGATAAAAGTCTTATAAGTACGGTAATTAATGTTTCCAGGTCGAATTTCTGCGTCGTAATGAGAACGAACCGATTTTAAAAATGAATTTTAACGTTACTAAAAGAGGGTTACTATCAGGCAAACCCGGCAACCTTGCCAGAAAACTGCCAGATTGGCGCGTGTATTCACATAAACAAATCCGTGGCAAGCTCTGCGCTGCATCTGAATCATTATAGAAAATCACGTGCATTGTCCGTCAACGTAATTACAGCCTAGTATAAACCACTTGTTCCCACGACGTCTTTATGTTAATCATCTCCACATGAAAGCTCATATTCTGTAGATCAGCTATGTAGTAAGCGTTTGGATTTGGGAATAATTCTTGAGAATGCACAGATCATCATACCACTCACCTTTGATCACTTTGGAAATTTGCACTACAACAGTACAGATCTTATATGGATAGCCCACATTCATCAATTGTCTTACCTACGATGCCAAATGGTTGTTCAAATAAAATGAAGTAAGGCTACAACATTTCCAGCTTGTCTATCTCAACTATAGCTATACCACAACGCCAAAGTTAAGACTACTAATGCATAGCCTACGTTATTTGATTATACATGTGTCATTTAGGCTACTAAATTACTCACATTGTGCCAGTACTTTGTTGCAGATTACCTTAGAAAATCACACTATTTTTGTTATATTGTTCAGTCTCAATACATTCTTGTATTTTGGAACATTGACGTAAATTCTGGTAATTACACTGAAGCAGTACAATTCGTACATGGTTGCTTTTTATCATTCTTACCTACAATTGATTGATCAACTGTGATGTGTAATAAATCTCCCGAACTGCAGAATAAAAAGCAATCGTCCATTGATGTCAAAGGTTATTCATTATTGCGCCACTGGAGGTCAGCATACTGACCTCAGGAGATCTCATTACCTATACCAGGGGTTTTCAACAGGTGGTCCGGGGACCACCAGTGGTCCTTGAGAAAGTTCCAGGCGGTCCCCAGGCTAAATGATGGAAAGTTGGTTAGGCAGATGTAACTCTTGAGAGTGTAAAAATGAAACCAAATGGACCCGAAGGGTCCATTTGGTTTCATTTTTACACTGAAGACACAAGAGTTAAAATATTCATCATCTGAATTAGCACTGTTTAATTAAGAAGTTTACACTGTTATGTTTGCAAAGTCCATCCTGGAATTGTGGACAAAACCAAAAGAAATCTTTAGTTTTAGGTCTTTGGGGCCAAAATGTAACCAAATGGTGGTCCGTGGCTCAAATGCTGAATAAATGGTGGTCCCTGGTGTCAAAAAGGTTGAAAACCCCTGATCTGTTCCTATGCACCAGCAAACACGGTAGGGAGGCCCCTCAACATCTGACCTGTCCTGGGGTAACCCCACTGTACATCCAACAAGCATGCAATAATGAAGTGCTGTATGCATCTAGCGTCGGTTACAAACAAACAATGTTTTTCAGACAAAAGTTGGTCAAAATGTGTGCAATGTGCACAACAATGGATAGCATTAGACACTGAAGAAAGTGTCATTGCTGAAAAGGCAATTGAAACTTTTAATATATTTTAATATAACTTTTAATATAACAGCAGACCATGTTCCTGAAATACCTAACAATGTGGGCTATCACAGGCAGTGCTACATGCTTTTTACAAATATGGAAAACATTCAAATGGCACGTAAGAGAAAAGAGAAAACCAAGCAAAATGAAGGTTTGTACAACATGAAATGCATATTTTCTAATACTGAGTTAAATATTGTACATTTCAAGCATAATTTGAACACCCACATAAAGTATTCTACTAAACACCTGTACATTAACAGGTGGCAAAATGTATAGACCAACATGGCTATATTCAGTTTATCACCATAGTATGACTATACAACCTGTAAATAAGATTAAGGTTACAAAAACAATAATATGCATATGCTTCTAACCTGCTAAGTGACGGTAAATAAACATCAATGTTTGGACATCAGGTTTTTTTTTTTTTTTTTTTTTTTTTTTTTTTTTTTACTGCACACATCAAAACTAGATCTTGAAACTTACAGCAACCAGTGGTGTCCAGTTTAGAACGGACACGACAGTCAGTTTCAAAAATATATTAAACCACTGTTGTACTAGATAGGATAGGATATGGTTCTGGCCAATCTTTCAATAGTTTTTTCTGCAACCTTAGAAGTGCAACCTCACAAAGTAACTGCAACATTTGACACAGCATTAGCAGAGCTGCAATTGCATGCATACATCCCACTAAATATTACAGCTCAAATTCGAGCAACACTTGTTTGGGACAATAATGACTTTGGTGAGGAAACAATATCTGGAAAGGGAACTACACACAACACAAATGGTATCATAATTCAAAGGCCAGTTACCTGCGATATGTCCATTTCTGAGAGGGCTTCCAACATTTAGAGTAAAGATCTAGAGTAAAATAAGACCAAGATCTTGGTCTTTGAGCATAATTTGTCCCAAATATAAGATGACTTATTATAAGGCTACCACCATTTCTCCAGAATAATTTGAGGAAAATGAATGTTCAATGTCAAATACTCTAGTCCCCGATGACATTAATATGACCCTGTTTTTTCCTCCATCTTAAGCCAGTATGGCATTCTACATGGAACTAAAAAAACAAGACAGGGGAATGCCACCCTAGTGAAAATAAATAGTTGACTGCATTTAATCAGCTGTTCCTTCATCCACAATCGGAGATGTGTCACTGCCTGCTCCTCTGCAACTTGCCTGAAACACACAGACATCCAGTGTCAAAAAAATACCAGAACGTTAATCTCAGATGATCTGTTCAAATTAGGGATATGCCTGTCACAGGGCAGCCTCCTAGAGACAAATGGGGACAATGCACACAGACTCATCTGAATACACAATTTTTCTAATTATCTCTGGCCGGCTTGTTAGTGACTGTGGGGAGTGGTGTTTCATATCGATGTCTTTACACTATCTTAAATAAATTCCTCTTATAATGGACCCTGCAATTATTTTAAACATGATATTCAATTGATTGTTGGTCACCTGTCTCAGTCAACAGGATGATGCCGGCACTGGGGAAGAGAGACCTCTTCCCCAGTGCCGGCATCATCCTGTTGACTGGGAGATGCCAGTGCTGTAGAATTTGTAATTATATTACTAATGTGTTCGGCAAAATGATGAATGAAATATTAAGTGTAAGTTGTATATGGTTTCAGTAATGGTTATGAGCTTTAGTTTGTCTTGTTTAAGTTAGTTACTACTAACTGGCATACTGGTACCTGGTATAAAATGGTGGCTGAATCAACAGACAGGATTTCAGTTTGGACTAGGCAAGCTACAGTACATTGAGCAGTGGAAGAAGAGAGCTGCAAGGACCCCCATAATGGGAGGGTGTAGCCCAATAAAGTAGTTATCTCAAGTTGCTGTTCTTTCAGCCTTTGTGCCTGTTATTTTGGATGTGTTTCATTTTTTGACAGTCTGTCACTGTGTATACTGTACTGGTTGGTGATATTGCTTATGTTTATACAGTATGATCCCATGTATTAAAGAAATTATTTTGTCGAATCTGTATAATACACATAATAGGGCATCTGCACTGCAGTCTACGATTAATATTAATGTATATAGGACATACAAAACAGATGTAAGATCCATAGTATTTTTTATGAAAGGTGCCACTTTCAAGAGTTCACATACAGCATTTTTCCCCATGTGTGTTTCTGTGAAGTGATCAGTCTGATGAATCTAACTTTGTTAATGACCTGTGTTTGATAAACTAACCTGTTCTTCTGTAGCTTCACTTACCCATCACACTCTGCCTCTGCCACCGTTATGAACTGAAATTAAATGTAAAATTAAATGTTAAAAAAAAACCTGTAGTAGAGCCAATCATAGCAAACCAACATAGCAATCCAACTGTATTGATTGGTCACATGTTATAAGCTTTCAGTCATTTTTAATTACCTAAACTATTTTCATTTGGTGTGGTACAGTTAAAAAGCATAAAGGTTGCAACAATATAAGGTCATAACCATTATGATGTAAAGGCAGAAGGAGCATAGCGCCTTTTAATTTGAACGCGTAGGCAAATTAATTTATGCACATTGTAATGAATGCTCAATTGTGCGTCGTGTATTATGACATATGCACTGAAGCCAACACATAACGTCAACCAAACCTGTGCAAACTCGAATTTGAGAAATAGAACAAATAACTGTATCTCAAACTAAAACACGAATTGTAACACATTGCAAACACCAACTTGAATCTGGATTTAATGTGGCACGATACGACACTGTGGCACGATACAAACTCCCCGTGGCCGTTTCGATTGCCATCAGCAGCCGTGGAAGATAATCAATTATTGAATGAACAGCTGCAAATATTAAACCATTGATTAGTGATCGATCAATGCGCAAAACTTTATACCTTGGTCGCTATGGGGGGAGGCTGTGCTTTGCCCCTATCACTCCGCCACTGGCACGGCAAATATTCATATTAAATCAATAAATATATGAATACCTGCCGTGCCACGACATAAATATTAACATGAATATTCGCCTTGCGCACGGCGAATATTTAATATTTGTTCATATGAATATATGGCGATGCCAGCCCGAGAGAGGCTCAACCGCCTCGTCGTAATTTACTAAACTTTATTTCGTACAATATTATACTATCAATATAGTATCACTAAGTATGGCGCATGCAGTCTATATCTATGCATTCATTGAATCGAACTATTTATTAGAATGTGTAAAACCGAATCATAATTATTCTAATTATATTAATTATTACCTCTGCCGCCGCTGAAGTTGTGCTGCTGCTCGCTGCTCCCACTGAAGTCTCTGGACTCTTCCTGTTTACATCAGGGACAGGGAGTACCGAAGAACGCGATTGGCCAGCTCAATTTCGACTCTGGCCCATGGCTAGCTGTGATTGGCTTAGGGCGTTCGTTTTACTTTGACACAGTTTGAGGATTTTCTTGTCGTTTTCTTAAAAAATATTAATATTGCGCACTTTGTGCGACTGGAAACATTAGATATTGTGTTTATAACCAATTAATGTACAAAATAAAAAAAAATTGTGCCGCCTACATATAGTATCTGCATGAATTTACTAACTCGGCCTTCTAGACGGCCACTTCCCACCGTCTATCTGGAGTGGATAAAAGAACGTTTTACTTTACTCACCAAAACAAACACGACTTGTGTGATTAGAAAGACTACTTTCCTTAGTGGAAACACTCTGAGCCCCCACCACACAGATAAAATTGACTTTTTGGGCAGAACACAATTGTTTTTCAAAGGAGGAAAAAAATATTCCATAGCCTATGTAGGTTTTCTCTTGGCAATATCAGTAGAGAGTGCGAATCCTGGTTGTTTTTCAGTGAAGAACAACCGCGTTCTGGCCAAAAAGTCCATTTTATCCGTGTGGTGGGGGGCTCAGAGTGTTTCACTAAGGTAACGTCCATTTTATCCATGTGATGGGGGGCTCAGAGTGTTTCCACTAAGGTAAAGGCCATTTTATCTGTGTGGTGGGGGGCTCAGAGTGTTTCCACTAAGGTAAAGTTCATTTTTTTCCCAGAGTGTTAATACTAAGGAAAGTAGTTTTTCTAATTACACACGCCATGTTTGTTTTGGTGAGAAGGTAAAATGTTCTTTCATGCATAATTGTAGGAAAGGAAAGGAAAAATGGAGAAGCTGTTCTCTAAAACACATTTTTAGACCAGCTGTTGTTATACAAAGTACCGTATCCATTGATTTAGGCATTTAACAGGGAGGAGGGGGATGAGCGTTCCACCAGTAAACCTAAAGGCCTCTACACACCATATAGACTGCTTAAACAAAGACTTGTCAACACTGTTTGTATCAAACTGGCATTATTTTATCTGCAATAAACTGTCTGTCGACAGTATGCACATTGAATACAGTCAACAATGCTGCTGTGCAGTGTTGCCAGGTTTGCGGATTATAAGTGACTTTAGTGACTAATCACGTAATGTTTAATGATGAAGGCCAGCTGCGCAGCCAGCAAGCACAGCGCACATCAAAACCCGACCTTTGGAAAACGTTCCTTCACTGAAAATCCCATCCTCATAAAAGCATATGAAATAAATGCAAATTAAATTACGTTTTAAGGCTTATGGGGAGCCAGGATAATGTGGCGGATAATAAGGAAAAATATAGTTGGAAATGGAAATATAGGCTACACAGTTGGAAATGGAGAGCCATATTTTACGCAGTGGAAGGATCTGCCGTTAAGAGGCAGTTACAGTTACTATGACGTGGTCGAATCCTAATCAGGAGACTAGACTGCATTGAAACATAAATACAGTGTAGTGTACAAAACCGTCTCTGTTTGGCTGTGCGTAAAAATGGTTCCAAATTCCCTAGTGCCTGAGAGAGAGGGAGAGAGAATCCAAAGCAGAGAAATAAACTATGGATGATGCGCTTTGCTTTAGGAACATGAGACCAAATTATAAATGTCTATAGTGTGCAGCATAACTTGTGCTGCACACTATAGACATTTATAATTTGGTATAAGCTGCCTGTACCTGGCTACCTGCCCACCTGTAAATACCACATTGGGTCCCACGCGCGCGGTCAAGTGAGTACCGGGCCGACAGACACAAGATGCACCTATTATAATGATTAAATATAGCTGCAAGCAGCAATAAAACGGGACCAAGCAGCAATAAGGAGTAAGAACAATACGCACAAATAAGCCATAGAAACATGGGAGCCTGAACTTCAGAAATACATCAGGTAATTATGGGAGCAGGGCAGGGTTTTTGGGCCCTTCCCTGACTGACTCACACATTGTAATCTGGTGTGACTGAGTGAAAGATTGGTGAGCTGTGAGTGAGTGGTGAACTGAGCTATGAACTGTCATTCGTGACAACATGGCCGAATAGTGACAACATGGCCGAATAGTGACAGTCAAACAGTGACAAAAACCAACATGGCCGAATAGTGACAACCACCATTAAAAAAAGTAAGTAAGCCTTGGCCAGCCATGAGGCCCATAGGGCAGGTGCCTATCTCCTGTTTCTATAGCATGAGGCAGCTTGATGTACAAGTACACCCTCTGGACATGACGCTAGTATGACACAGGGTCTTACCCCCAATCCAACCCTTGATGCTGAGTGCCAAGCAGTGAGGCATTGGGTCCCGTTTTTAGAGCCTTTGGTATGACCCGGCAGGGAATCGAACCCCGGCCTCCCAGTGTCAGGGCGGACAGTCTAACCACAAGGCCACTGAGTTGGTGAATGAGTGAATGATTGGTGAGCTGTGAGTCAGTGGGGAACTGAGCTGTGAACTGTCATTAGTGACAACATGGCCGAATAGTGACAGTCAAATAGTGACAAAACACAACATGGCCGAATGGTGACAACCACCATTACCATTACATTGAGTTTTACCCTGGGTTACACATAGAACCATGAACTTAGAAGTAGACGACCACATGAGATTGTGCATGATCGATTCATATTACTAGGTGTCAGTGCCGGGATTTTAACCCAGGAACTCTCAGCTCCAAGTCATGCGCTCTATCAATGAGGCTACCCAACAGACACAAGACCTACTGGAAACAACACACACATTCAGTGGACTGCTTGGTCCCTTAAATATGCACAAATAAGCCATAGAAACATGGAAGAAATACATCATGTGACTGAGGGAGCACAGCAGGGTTTTTGGAGACTCTGACTTTGTATTGTCCCCAGTGGGACTTAAACCCTCAATCTTGTGTTCCGAAGTCAGGCACCCTACCAACTGAGCTATCCAGGCACAATGATTTGCTTAGTTGTTGTCATCAATGAAACAACTCAACAACACGGCACCAAGCAGTAAGCAATATGAACAATATGCACAATTCAGCAATCCGAGGGTGGAGCTTAGTGGTCTCATTAATCAAGGAGCATGTGGAAACAAGTTCCACATACTTATTCCTCTCACACAATCTGGCACAATGTACTTGCTCCAGTGTTGCCAGATAAAAACAAGCAGAAGAAGACTGTTCACAAAGCAGCAATTTTCATTGGCTTATAAAAACGCCATTTTTTGATGAAAACAAATTTGCTTCTGAACTTTTGTCCGGATGGGGCCAAAGATCTCATGTAGTAAGTGTCATGCAAATTGATCAAAAGCCAGGAAGAAAATCAGGCATGAGCATTTTTCAAACTGCTTAAAATTGCGGACACTCTGGGGGTGGAGCTTACCGGTCAAAGTTACAGATGTGTTCCACATGAATCAAGGAACATGTAGAAACAAGTCCCATGATTTTTGGTCAAACGAGGCCCGAGTTATGCTTGTTCAAATGTTTCAGTTTAAAAGAATTGCTATAGCGCCCCCGTTTGAGCAATTGGTGTAAGACTGGTTTTAGTGCTATTTGGCATCCTCCTCTACAAAACTGTAAAATCTCAGAAGCAGATTACGTTGCATGTGTAGCTTAGTGGCAATAGAAGAATTTTCACGAACGAGCAATTTTCATTGGCTCATAAAAACATATTTTTTTTCACTAAAAACATGATTCTCACCCATTCCATGTTTGTATGGCTCCAAAGTTCATGTGTAGGTCATTGTTATGCATTTTGATCAAAGATTGTAGGAGGATACGCATTTTAACTGTTTTACATATAATTAAAGATGGCGGTTCATCTAAAGGTCAGAGGTCAAAAGTCAGAATACAAAAGTTGTTCGGCATAAGCAGACGCATAAGTGAATATAAGTTACATTTCTGAGAGTCAATCAGTTCATGAGTTATGAGTGTTTAAAGTTTGCATTTTCAGTTGAGTGCTACAGCGCCACCATTTGACCAGTGGTCACGGGCTTCGCATCATCACGGTTTGGCATCACCCACTACCAGATTACCAATTTTCACGAAAACCGACTGCACGGTTCAGCCAGAACAGCTATTTTTGGCGGAAGGAGAAGAAGAAGGAGAAGGAAAAAAGCAGTCAATAACAATGAAGTGACCAAGTCCACTTCGTGGACTGCTTGGTCCCTTAATTAACTTCTCGTATTTAGGCCTTCATCCACCACAATAGCAATAGTATTCTATTCAGTTTATTTAGAGAGTTTTCATAAATGGAAACAGTAAGCCCTATACAGTAGGCTACAGTAAAACCAACCAAATGGTTGCGATTAAAATTGAATTCATAGACTATCATGCTAAGATAAAATTCAACATTAAAATTATTATGGTCTGGAGAGTGACAGAAACTACCGTGCATCGTACAACGTCCTCTCCAATCTCCATAATATTAGACTAAATGAGCTAAGCCAACTCTGAGAGGGGCCTGATCCTCTTCTCTTCAAGTGAATCATGTCGTTTGAATAACAATTTCGAAATTAAAAAAAGTGCCTACAAAATGCCTACAAGCAATTAATAAAAATGTACCATACCATGTCTGACAGATTGCAGATCTGTTCTTTTCGTGATTGAAACGGCAGCATGAAGACAGCGCAGGGGTTATAATTATTTCCCCAAATGTCTGAAATTATATTAAATAGCGTGTAATAACGGGACACAATAGGGAACCATACCATCCATGCAATGATGATCTATGAAGTTGTATGGCGTAAGTTAATAGATCAATCAATATGAACAAGTTACAGACACATTTGCCCATTGTGTGTAATGTGCCTATAAGCGCACACACACACAACAGGGACACTACTAGGCCCACTGCGTTCCAACACAATCTCTAAAGATACATTCAGTCATATTGTCTATGGCAGGGGTCAGCAACCTGCGGCTCAGGAGCCGCATGCGTCTCCAGAACACAGCCCTAGTGGCTCAGCATTATTACATACACACTGGGGTGTTCCGCCAACATAATATAAACATTTCAGTCACCCAAAACGCGTTGCGCTGTCTGACAGTTGCCAGTTAAAGTAGCACTTGGCCATGTCAAAAAAGCCCAGCAGTTATCAGAGGTGGAGCTTTCAATCTGAACCACCCATTTTCAAAGGTTTACTCAGTTTACTATGTCATTAATATACCTAGAAATGGAGTTCTGTAAAACTCCTTTATATTTTTTTTAGAAACTTTTTAGAAATTTCTGAAGAGTTGTGATTCACCATGTTAATGATTTTTCTTTATTAAAAAAATACTGGAGAGGCTAGTTAAAAATAAATAAATATCCAGTTAACCTCCGGTTAGTCCTGTCAGCTAGTCGGCAACAAAATTAACCGTTACTGACATCCCTAATAAAAATACAAAAAAAAGGAAAAAGGGCGATTCCCCTGGGCCAATGTGAACCAAATGGACCCTGGCGGGTCCATTTGGTTCCATTTGCACACACTCAGAAAAAAAAATTGTAAAATGCGGCTCCAGACAGATTTTGAATTCGAAAATGGCTCTTTCAACATCTTGGGTTGCTGACCCCTGGTCTATGGCAATCTCTGTAAACCTATAGCCCAGAGGCTGCTGGCTAGATCTGTGAATTTAGGCGTAATTCAGACTCTTTATATCATTGTCATAGGTAAAGGACCGCAATAAATTCTGTGGGAGGGGAGGGGAGGGGAGGGGAGGGGAGGGGGACCTCAGGGTGAAATGTAGAGCAGGGAGAATCTATGACAAAAATCAAGTACTATATATATGATGTCACAGGGATCAGGGTAGATTGATGCCTAATGTGTTTTGTGTGGAATGCTCCTTTATCATTGAGAATTGTATTGTGTATATATGATGAGGCAGACTGTAATTGAATGAAGTTGTTTGTTCTGGTGATTTCAACAGATCACCACAGCCAGAAGGCTCTACAGAAGTCAACTTCATCAGAGGAACATCCAGAGATGGACGAGGGATGTGGACAGTTGGATGCACGGATGCAGCCTGTTGTAAAGTTGTACAAGCTAGGTATGTACTAGTGCTGTCAGATCGAATTTCACTTAATGTATTCCGTTCGAATATTTAAAAAAAAATATAGGATTCGAAAGATTAAATTGCCATTCAAATTTTGCCTTGATAATTAATTAATTCTATATCTTATTTTTATTTGGTTTCATACGTTATTTCCCCCGTTAAATGCAGGGGTCGACATTAAGGGAAATTTGGCACTGGCCCGGGCCAGTGGATTGTCCAAATCACTGGCCCCACCATTAAAATCACTGGCCCAGGGGAATCGCCCTTTTTCCTTTTTTTTGTATTTTTATTAGGGATGTCAGTAACGGTTGATTTTCCGGAGATTAACTGGATATTTATTTATTTATTTTTAACTAGCCTCTCCAGTATTTTTTTAATAGGCCTACCGTAAATTTAATATGGGCCTACATTCATATTGGTAGACAAATGATACCTATCCTATACATTTATGTATGCTCCTTTTAAAAAGGCAATACAAATAAATATTAGACTTAATAATCAATAAACAACGCGTGGTGGTCTGCACGCATGGCTCTACATGCGTGCACGCACGCATAATCTACAACACTCGTCGTTTCCACTTCTGATCTGAACAATCAACTGGGCTGTTTTTTATTATTAAGAAAGAAGATGCATGATTTGCATGATCTGTGACTTTTCGCGGCGGAGAACCCACTTTAAGTTCGTCTGGTATTATGATTTATGATGATGAGGAAGAAGAGGAGGAGGAGGATACGTTAGCGCATGGCAAACTTCGCCCAATAGCCATGCTAGTGTGGACAGAGGAGGACGCGGCGGCGGAGTTTATAGCACTAAAAATGTCAAACACGTTGTCCTACTATGACTCGGTTTTAGTTTTGACAAGCGACGTGCACGGCAGTTCATTTCACAGCGTGGATGTAAGCCTGGAGATCGAGGCTAAGCGCCGAGCGAGGTCTGGCAGCAGCCAGCCACAGCGTTTCATTAGACAGAGCCAGGGGTGGATTGGCCATCTGGAGTACAGGGAGTTTCCCCGGTGGCCTGCGCCACCTAATAGCCTGGACAAGATCCAAAATGCACTAGTGGCAAAAAAAATGAAACCAAATGGACCCGCAGGGGTCCATTTGGTTTCATTTTTACGCTCTGAAAGAGTTACATCTGGTTAACCAGCTGCCCCCCCAGGGTGGCCTGTCAAAGGCAAAATTGTCCCGGTCGGAAAATATGTGCCAATCCGCCCCTGGACAGAGCCATAGATATATAAGAAAGCTAGATGGCTTGAGGTGGAGCCTCTGACGTCGTTCACGGCGGCCAGCGCGGGCGAGCCATCTAGCTTTCTTATATCTATGGAGAGAGCCATCTGTCGAGCGCATGAAAGAGGGAAAAACTGGAATAGAGCGTCTGTGTCAGAGCGCAAAAACAGCTATTTTAAAGTGTTTATGAGTTAGGATAAGTTTTTCTTCATGGACATTGACTTGTTAAATAAATAAAAAAAATATTGTGAAATAAAAATGTATTTATTAATTTATTTTTAGGAGGTATTTCTCTACTGGCCCATCAGGCCTGTGTAGGGCGCCATCTGGTGGTCCGAACGTGTATTGCAAGCCATTCGGGCCATTCGGGCCATTTATAATGTCGACCCCTGAAATGTAACAAATCTTCCGGTGCCTGCAACCATTGCTGCATGCGAATAAATGTGTGCGTCCACTCACTTAGCATGACAGCATGACAGCATAACAGCTAGAGAGGGGGGAGGGCGGGAGGCGTAGCAGTGAGAGAGAGGTGTAGAGAGCGAGAGAACTCACAGAAGCACGGTCCCCTCAGACCAAAATAATCCCTATAAGGCCAAACAAAAACGCCCCCTTTGGGCGTAAACATTTTTCGCCTCTCCGCTCCGTCCCTGCTCTAGGGCTCTTGGCACAGAGCCAAGAGCAGTCAGTCCGTCAGTCAGTCAGTGAGCCTAGTAGCAGCAGCAGCATTACTAGACTAGTGACTTCTCTGTTTTATACTTTACATTTTATTTACATTATTTACTTCTTCACTGGCTCACTATGGTGCAGACTTGCTGTAACAGAAGGACGCCTCACGCAGCTTCGCATGCAATTGTTTTTCACGCTGTTCCAGCATGGACCCATATAGACTGGGACCATATTACAAAAATGTGAACCCCGAAGGCAAAACGTGTTAATTTATTACATACAACTGTTCTAGGGGTATTAAGGCGTGCTGAATCCAAATCTGCTGTATGTAATGCTCAAAAATGGCTGCTAAGCCTTCAAAATGGACCGTTTAAACATGGCGGCCACCACCATAATGAAGCATAGTAAAATGATGTATGTTTGACTAAATAGGGTAGAAAATAGATTGAAATGTATGTTTTCATGGGGAGTACATTGACATCCATATTTTAGATCAATTTTAAAGGTACACTTTAATATAATTTATATTATGTAATGTAATTTGTTGGTGAATAATTGCTTCAATAATGGCCTAAATTAGTGTTTATGACTTAATGCATGCAGTAAACGCATGGACAGTCAGTCCCTATGATCTTCAATGTTCTGGCAGGTGTTGCCAATTAAGTTTCTTGAAACGGCACACTTCAATGTACATTATGTGTACTTTCTTGCAGCCGCAGCGTTGGCTGAAAGCAGCCTTGTGCAAATGCATGACGTGTTCTCGCTGCATGCTTTTGGCAATGGTGGCAAGGAAAGCAGCCGGGGTAGCAACTGACCATTCAGGATCATCCATGCCATTTCAGTAATGGGAGGAAGATCAGGGTGTGTTAAGTGAGCTTGATTCTATACAAGAGCTTGATAATGGGAACGCATGATGTGAAACTTTACTGCATCTGAGGTTGGTGGCATAGTCTCTTGCGGACGCCCCATACAAAACAACTTGGCTCTTGCTTCATTGCATGCACCAACTTCAGGCACACCTCATCGAAGGCCAAGCACTTGTGATGTCAATGGAAAAGCCACCTGGCATTAGACCACTTGGTGAATATGTCAACATACTGTATGTCAACACTCTGCTCATTGTTGTATCAGGGGGGTTTGCTGGAGTGAATGACCATTGTCAAGTCATCTGATCCTGATGCCAGGATCTGTGCCAGTCTCTTCTCAGTGCTGACCATGAGGAAGCTGACACATGGCTTGGTTTGCACTACATTCATGCTCAAATGAAACAGTTCTTAGTTGTGTCAGCACATGATAAAGATGTGCTTCTTTTACTTCTGGCATGCGATGGCAAGATGCAATGTAGGCCTGGGTCTCTACATTAAAGCTGGGACAGCAAAGGATAGTAAGTATCTCCAGTGCATGAAATTCAGAAGTTGCCTTCTGGTCAAGTTAATACTCTACTTGCCTCTCAAGCTGTAACAGTTTAGTGGCAGTGGTAAGAAAACAACCTAGCAGGTGTTCCAGCAACATCCCTCAGACGTCAGTGGCCTTGGAAAAGGTCTTCTTACGGAAGACATATGAGCTCAGCAGAGAAATTAATCTGTAAGATATATGGTGTTGGCAACACCTGCCAGAACACTGAAGATCATTGGGACTGACTGTCCATGTGTCTACTGCAGGGGTTTTCAACCTTTTTGACTCCAGGGACCACCATTTATTCAGCATTTGAGCCACGGACCACCATTTGATTACATGTTCACACCAATGACCTAAAAATAAAGAATTCTTTTTGGTTTTGTCCACAATTCCAGGCTGGATTTTTGCAAACAAAGCAGTGTAGACTTTAGAATTAAATAGTGCTAATTCAGATGATGAATGTTTTAACTCTTGAGAGTGTGAAAATGAAACCAAATGAACCCGCAAGGGTCCATTTGGTTTCATTTTTACATTCTCAAGAGTTACATCTGGCTAACCAACTTTCATCATTTAGCCTGGGGATCTCCTGGAACCTTCTCAAGGACCACTGGTGGTCTCCGGACCACCTGTTGAAAACCACGGGTCTACTGCATGCAAATAAACACCAATTTAGGCAAATAATGAAGAAATTATTCACCATTAAAAATTTTACCAAAATAATACCAAAGAGGCCAATTTTCGCAATATAAATTATATTAAAGTGGTACCTTCACAATTGATCTGGAATATGAATATGTCATTCTATTCCCCATATATGAAAACATAAACAATACATTTTAATCCATTTTATAGCTTATTTAGTCAAACATACATCATTTTATTATGCTTCATTATGGTGGTGACCGCCATGTTTAAATGGTCTATTTTGAAGGCTTAGCAGCCATTTTTGAGCTTTACATACAGCAGATTTGGATTCAGCACGCCTTAATGCCCCTAGAACACTTGTATGTAATAAATTAACACGAGCTTCCTTCAGCACTTAAAATAAGCACATTCTTGAAATCTAGCCTAGTCTACCACCACGGACCGAACGCATGGCATGGATCGCAGCTTTAGAACGCGTTAGGCTGAACGAGAGTTGAGAATGTATGAGTAGCCTGCAGGGCTACTAGCGTATTTGCCCTAGTGCAGGGAGAAAGGGGCGTGGACCTTCGTATGACGTAATCTTATGACGCGCCGTTGTTTCTCTTTATAGAGCAAAAATAAGTCCAGTGCAATATAGTAGCCTGTATTGCTAGCAGAGTAGTTAATTAAAAAAGTTAATAAAAGTTAATAAAAGTCTCTGCGTTCAATATAAAACTGCTGCAGTCTCCAACAACATTAGTTAAAGCTGTGGGATTTCTAGATGGCCGAGTTACATGGAAACTGTGGTCATTATGTTCTGCCGTTTATGGTAATGGCGTGATCATTCAAAGGTTCTGGTTTCTATTGGTCACCGCTTTTGATGTGGCACCGAAACCTATCAGGATGCACACAATGGCCCACATTTGCATGTGAATGGGGGCCTGTAGTGGACAGAGTATGCACAGTCAATGACTGCATAGAATATGCAAAATTACAGAGTGTATTTATGGGCTATAATCTGGGCTATATTAAATAATGAGCTAAAATAACGTAAATATTATATACTTTATTTACAGGCTCGAGGCCCACATGGTAAAAACAAGACGATACAGCACAATACAGTACATAAAAGGGACATAAAAAAACAAAATAAAACAAAAACGCAAATCAAGTGAGGCACTCGTACCAGTGTCCTCTGATGGTAGACATGTACCTGACAGAGCTGCAGAGAGGGTCTGTCATCTGCTTAATCAGTCCGTTTAGCGAGCAGTCCAGTCTACACATAAATTTATATGTGAGGTTCCTCAAAAGGGCCATGAAGGTGGTGAGGCCTAATGAGCAAAATAGTGCACTGGCTCTAGTGCTCCTTGGCTTTCTTAGCAGAATACGGAGACAGTCATATACCACAACTTTCAGCTTACGTAAGCTTTCCTTCTTAAAGTTCACCCACAATGGTGCTGTGTAAAGAGGGGTGCAGTAGGCTCTAAACAGGTTTACCTTCACTGCAGTTGTACAGTGGTAAAATTTACGGACCAACATGTTGGCTTGCACATACAGCAATTTCCTCTGTCTATACATGTCTTCATCATCCTCAAGAGTAATGATGTGACCAAGATATTTAGCACTTTTGGCAACACTTATGATCTGCCCAGACAAATAAAAATCAGGAAGCCTGAGCTCCAGGTCGTCCTTTGTTCTACATATTAAGACCACACTCTTCTTAGCGTTATATTTAACATTAAAATCCAGACCATAGTTAGTGCAAATATTGAGCAGCTGTTGGAACCCACAGCTACTGGGGGATATTATGCTCAGATCGTCCGCATACATAAAGTGGTTAACTGTGGTATTACCAACCATGCACCCTGTTCTGCACTCATTTAACTGTTTTGACAGACCGTCCATATATAAATTAAAAAGGGCCGGAGATAAAATCCCCCCCTGTCTGACTCCATTGGCCACCCGGAAGGGGGCCGATAGAGTGCTGCCCCATTTCACCTGCATCTGCTGGTTGGCATACCAGAAGACTAATATTCGTATTAAACTGAGGGGCACACCCCTAATCTTGAGCTTGTGAAAAAGCTTGTAGTGATGAATAAGGTCAAATGCTCTGGATGCATCGATAAAACCCACAAACATGGTTGAACCCTGGTTCCTATATGTCTCTACTGCTTCTTTGAGAGCATAGATGCACATATCTGTGCTATGTTTAGGCTTGAAGCCAAACTGATTGTCAGTAGTGGTTATATAGATACTTAACCTGTCCAAAAGTAGTTTTTCTAGGACTTTGGATAGGACACTAGCTAGAGCTATCGGCCTGTAGTTATCAATACTACTAACTTTCCCAGACTTGTCTTTGATTACAGGGACTAAGATAACAGACAACATAGAGTCAGGTAGAGTACCATGGGTCATCAAACCGGTGAAGCATATAGCAAGCAACACAGCCACTCTGGGGCCAGCTAACTTTAGATGCTCTGCAGTAATATTATCCTGGCCACTGGCTTTTCTCTCAGACAGTTGTGCTATTACATTAAAAACCTCATGGGTGTTAAAAACAGTTATTTCCTCTTCTATTTTTCCAACATAAGGCTCACTTTTCACACTGTTAAACAGTTTGGCATAATGCTGCCTCCAGAGGTCAGCGATGCCTATAGGATTAGTTACCCCCTCAATATTGCATGGGAGAGCCGTTTGAGCCCTGTTAAGGGACTTGACTTCTTTCCAAAAGTTGGTGAAATCATGGTTTAGCAGATTTACAGCCATGGAATGTGCACTCATGGCCTGCTCTTGTTTGTTTATATATCTTATTGCATATTTGTATTTAGCATTTGTTTTCTTTTTGTGATCAAGGACAGGTCCCTGTCTGGGCCTGCCAGATATAACCCAGGCCTTATAGGCCTCGTTGGCCTCCGCATGGTAGCTGGCTACATATGAATTCCACCCAGGCTTAGCCTTCTTAGGGCGGGAGAACAGGGGCTTACTAGCATCCTGCAGTGCTTTAACAATGTTATTGTACAAAAGGCAAAGGCTTTCCCCGTGGGTAGGGTCTTCACAATTTACATTGGTGCATAAAATAGCATTCATAGGTAAATGCAAGTTGGATAACAGCTCATTAGTATAAAAACAATATTTGAGGATAGCCTCTTCAGAGAGTTTACCCCAGTTTATTTTAGCTTCTCTTTCGTCATTGTTTATAGTGAGTGTTGGCACTTGTTCAACATTTAAAATCACGGCAACAGGTATGTGATCAGACGTAGCTAACCCATAACAAATTTCCATACTGACTAACGAGGCGTGTGCATCAACAGTGGATATCACGTGATCAAGCCAAGACGTGGTATTCCATGCTTCACTGACATAAGTAAAGCTTGACTCAGGCAAGAGCAGCTTGCTTGATATTACTAAGTTTGCATCGTTTGAGAATTTCACCATGTGTTTAGCAAATAAGGACCTGTTGTCTGACAGGTCTGCATTATAATCACCCATTACATAGATACAAGATGAATTGTTTTCCTCAATAAAAGAAACTATGAATGCAAGCCTGCTCATAAACTCGTCAATATGATCATATGATTCATACGGCATGTAGACATTAAGAATAATAAAATTCTTGCCACCAAAGTTAAACTCAAGCCCAATAGCCCAGTCAACATTTAAACGTAAAACTTTAACTACTGAGTCAAATTTCGTGTTCCATAATATTACAACCCCACCAGCAATCCTACCTCGGTGGATCCCCGAGCTAAGGTCCGTGGTGGATTCTCCAGCACCGTGGAAGTCTGGGTGTAAGGTGTTAAGTTTATCCAAGTCCTGCTTAGCTAACCACGATTCTTGCAGACACAAGACCTCACAGTCATTCAGCAGTGAGTCCACCACCAGCCGCCTCGCTTTGTCGGCAGCCGTATGTCCTACTCGTAGGCCCCGGGAGTTGTAGGATACAACCCTCATAGTGACCCAGTGTTATTCCCGACAGGGCTGCTCGTCTCCCCGTTGACGGTGGACACTTCCATGGCTGTGCCCTGGGGGGTTGACAGCTCCCCAGTTCCTGAATGCATCACCCCTTCGCCCCGCGGGGAAGGGTTCCTCTCTGGTAGCCTACCCCCTCCATTTCTATGCCGGCGAGGTTCAAAGTATTGTCTCACCACAGAGCCAGCTGGCCAGAACTGGGAGTCATACATCTCCTTCCACTCGTTCCATTCAGCAGAGATACAGAACGAACTGAAGCGACTGTGTGGCGTCTCTATTTTCCTGCATTTCACCTCCCGGTTCATTTTCCCTTGTAGAAAGTCACGAAGAGTGTCGGCATCTAGATCCGGTGAGAATTTCGTTGCAAACACACTGACTAACTTTGTTCTCACTGTAGAAAGTTTCTCGTCCATAATCACCGCTGTCCCCGTGATGCCAGATTTTTTCCGTGGGTGTTTAGCTGCACGGTGTACAGGGTTCTCTGTGGCTGCCGTCCGTGGTTGTTTGGCTGCACGATAAGCTGGGGCTGCTGCTCGTTTGAGCCCCCGCCTCACCACAGTGCTCCAGCCGGGGGACCCGGTCCTCTCTGTCGCCGCTTCATTCCCCTGGGCCGGGGACACACCAGGGGTTCCAGCCGACGACCACCTCAATCCTCGCAGCGGTGATTTCCTGCTCGAGCCGGGGTGCAGTCCCCTCTGTCCAGTCGCAGACTCTCCAGCCATAGCCAGGCCGTGTCCCAGTTCAGACCCGCTGCCTGAGGCATCCTCCGCCGCCAGCCTCTGAGCAGTAGGCGCAGCCAGGTGCGCAGCAACGGAGGAGTCGACACCACTCCCCGCAACCGTGGTGGTGTTTGTTTCCACCACCACCAGTCGCTGGTTGATGGAGCCGGTAACCTCCGTCAGAGTCGCACAAGCCCTCGCCTGCGAGGTGAGGGAGTTTTTTATGACTTCAATGGCAGTATTTAACTGCTGTATTCTTCCGAGAAGGGCAGATACGTCCACATGTTTGAACGAAATGGGAGGTAATTCGTCCAGGAAATGGGACACAAATCGTGGTTCTAGCCCCTCTTCTTTCTCCTTGAAAACAGCGAGGCACATCTTGATGTATATTTCGTCTTTCTTCTCACCTCTGTGAGCCGACCAGCGTTTGGCATCAGGAAACAGCTGCGCCATGGCGTCCTTGGACGCTTCAATCCGTTGTGAGCTAAAGCTGGTTTTTACAATTTTAATGATGTTGTCTTGGTCAAGCGTTCTTGACTTTATCAAAAGAAAATTCAATAATTCGTCTTCGACTATTGTGACACCATCTGTCGTGGAATAAATCATAGGTTTGATGCGGGCAAACGCTCCCGCATCACACCGACGTTGCACGCCGGCCGCCATCTTGAATCATATCACTTTACATATTCAAATATAATATTTGATTATTAAAAATATTAAAGAAATGAATTTCGAATGGTATTTTAGAGGGAAAATTACAGCCCTAGTATGTACTGTATGTTTGTATTTACAGAGGTGATACTCTTGAGAGACACACACACACACACACACACACACACACACACACACACACACACACACACACACACACTAATACTCCACCCTCTCTCCTCAGACTTGCTGCACCTCCCTGTGTGTAAGGAGGTTTCCACTGCACAACAAGCTGATGTTGAGGACTGTGGAACATCACCGCTGAGTTGTGATGACCAGCTACTCTCTGAGGACTGTGGAACATCACCGCTGAGTTGTGATGACCAGCTACTCTCTCCTCCCTGCTCAGCAGACACTGATGTTTTGGGGAAGGTCAAAGGAACTCAACCCACGATGAATCACCCAAGAAAGAAAAGGTTTACTTGTACAGAGTGTGGCAAAGGATGTGCTGATCTGAAGACACACATGAGGACTCATACAGGGGAAAAGCCCTATACTTGTGAGGTTTGTGGTAAAGGCTGTAGTAATTCAAGTGAGCTGAAGATACACTTGAGGATTCATACAGGGGAAAAGCCCCATACTTGTACAGTTTGTGGCAAAGGCTTTAGGCAATTGTCTACACTGAAGACTCATATGAGAACTCATACACAGGAGAAGCCCTTTACTTGTACAGTTTGTGGTAAAGGATGTTCAGATCTGAAAACACACATGATGACTCATACAGGGGAAGTTCCCTATATTTGTACAGTTTGTGGCAAAGGTTGTGTTTCCAGTAGTCAGCTGAAGACCCACATGAGGACTCATACAGGAGAAAGGCCCTTTATTTGTAAAGTTTGTGGCAAAGGCTTTGTTTCCAGTGATGCGCTGAAATCACACATGAGGACTCATACAGGGGAAAAGCCCTATACTTGTGAGGTTTGTGGTAAAGGCTGTAGTCATTCAGGTGCGCTGAAGGTACATTTGAGGATTCATACAGGGGAGAAGCCCTTTTCTTGTACAGTTTGTGGCAAAGGCTTTAAAATTATGAGTCATTTAAAATCACACATTAGGACTCATACAGGGGAAAAGCCCTATACTTGTACAGTTTGTGGCAAAGGATGTGTCGATCTAAAAATTCACATGAGGACCCATACAGGAGAAAAGCCCTATATTTGTACAGTTTGTGGCAAAGGCTTTAGTCAATTGTCTCAACTGAAGCCTCACATGAGGACTCATACACGGGAGAAGCCCTTTACTTGTGCAGTTTGTGGTAAAGGATGTTCAGATCTGAAAACACACATGATGACTCATACAGGGGAAGTTCCCTATATTTGTACAGTTTGTGGCAAAGGTTGTGTTTCCAGTAGTCAGCTGAAGAGACACATGAGGACTCATACAGGGGAAAAGCCCTATACTTGTGAGGTTTGTGGTAAAGGCTGTAGTAATTCAAGTGAGCTGAAGATACACTTGAGGATTCATACAGGGGAAAAGCCCCATACTTGTACAGTTTGTGGCAAAGGCTTTAGGCAATTGTCTACACTGAAGACTCATATGAGAACTCATACACAGGAGAAGCCCTTTACTTGTACAGTTTGTGGTAAAGGATGTTCAGATCTGAAAACACACATGATGACTCATACAGGGGAAGTTCCCTATATTTGTACAGTTTGTGGCAAAGGTTGTGTTTCCAGTAGTCAGCTGAAGACCCACATGAGGACTCATACAGGAGAAAGGCCCTTTATTTGTAAAGTTTGTGGCAAAGGCTTTGTTTCCAGTGATGCGCTGAAATCACACATGAGGACTCATACAGGGGAAAAGCCCTATACTTGTGAGGTTTGTGGTAAAGGCTGTAGTCATTCAGGTGCGCTGAAGGTACATTTGAGGATTCATACAGGGGAGAAGCCCTTTTCTTGTACAGTTTGTGGCAAAGGCTTTAAAATTATGAGTCATTTAAAATCACACATTAGGACTCATACAGGGGAAAAGCCCTATACTTGTACAGTTTGTGGCAAAGGATGTGTCGATCTAAAAATTCACATGAGGACCCATACAGGAGAAAAGCCCTATATTTGTACAGTTTGTAGCAAAGGCTGTCTTTCGAGTAGTCAGCTGAAGACCCACATGAGGACTCATACAGGAGAGAAGCCTTTTTCTTGTACAGTTTGTGGCAAAGGCTTTGGTCAGTTGAGTGAGCTGAAGGCACACTTGAGGATTCATACAGGGGAGAAGCCCTTTTCTTGTACAGTTTGTGGCAAAGGCTTTAAAATTATGAGTCATTTAAAATCACACATTAGGACTCATACAGGGGAAAGCCCTATACTTGTACAGTTTGTGGCAAAGGATGTGTCGATCTAAAAATTCACATGATGACCCATACAGGAGAAAAGCCCTATATTTGTACAGTTTGTAGCAAAGGCTGTCTTTCCAGTAGTCACCTGAAGACCCACATGAGGACTCATACAGGAGAGAAGCCTTTTTCTTGTACAGTTTGTGGCAAAGGCTTTGGTCAGTTGAGTGAGCTGAAGGCACACTTGAGGATTCATACAGGGGAGAAGCCTTTTTCTTGTACAGTTTGTGGCAAAGGATTTTATACTACGACAAAGGTAAAAATACACATGAGGACTCATTCAGGGGAAAAGCCCCATACTTGTACAGTTTGTGGTAAAGGATGTGTCGATCTAAAAATTCACATGAGGACCCATACAGGAGAAAAGCCCCATATTTGTACAGTTTGTGGCAAAGGCTTTAGGCAATTGTCTCAACTGAAGACTCACATGAGGACTCATACACGGGAGAAGCCATTTACTTGTACAGTTTGTGGTAAAGGATGTTCAGATCTGAAAACACATATGAGGACTCATACCAGATGAGCAGTAAAGGCCCTTGGCAAAGGCAATAGTGAAAGTAGTGACAAATATTTTAGGTGCAGCTACGCTATTATATTCTTTTTAATGCCTTCTCACTGTTGCTTTGTGGGCATGTGGTGGAGTTTCAACTCCTTAGGTGCCATTTTGCCACCCTGTAGCGCTCCCATTTGGTCCATATATATACACACATATTCCATATAGAGGCGTGTGACTGTCTCTAACCCCCACCCCACCACCGATCACACCGTTGCCATGGCTGCATTGGGTCACTTCCTGGTGATGGAACATCCAGGCCCCCTGCCTACCATACACAGTGCAGGGAATGCTTCGCCGCTGAAAATGACAAGATTTATCATATTGAAGTGAAATCAGCTTCAATCTGGCCGCCAGTTAAAGGGATATTTTACTTTCACAAAAACCTTTTGTGATTTTACCATCTACTCAGTCTGATGTGAACATCCCAGACAGTATATAGGTTACTCCTAACTCACTAACTTGGAACACACATGTTGACAGTCTATGTAGCAAATTACAGCAAAGACTGCATTTCCTGCGACGTCTCAGGGTTCATGGTGTAGACCAAAAATTTATGTTAGTGTTTTACCGAGCAGTCTTAGAAAGTCTGGTCAGATTTGGCATCACAGTTTGGTTCGGCAACCTCTCAGTGCAACTGAGGTCCAAACTACTCAGGTTGGTACAAACTGCAGGGAAGATCATAGGAGTTAGACAACTCCCCTCCCTGCAGTCTATTTATGAGCAGTCTACACTGAAACAGGCTCAAAAGATTGTCAATGATGCTACCCATGTTTTAAATGGAGAGTTCATACTTCTACCATCTGGGAGAAGGTATAAAGAACCTAAGTGGAAATACATCAGGTTTAAAAGGTCATTTGTACCAGCGTCAACTAAAATGCTGAATTAGGCTTTGAAACAGTAGCGATCACTTAAGACGACGCTGTAGCATTGTGTAATATTGTGTCACTGTTGTGTCTGTGCTTGTCTCTGATGTCCTATGTATGGCTGTAGTAGGGTGTAAGCCCAAGACAAATTTCCCTCGTGGACAATAAAGTTTACCTTGACCTTGACCTTTCAGTATTTAGATATTTGGTGTTCATTTTAGCTGCCCTGCCTCCTTCCTATACAAACCCATTATAACTTAAAAACTCCGTTTTAACATAGATGCATCAAAAACATATTTTTTTCTGGTGACTGATATTGTCCTCCTAATACATGAGGGAGGCGTGCTTTATCATTTACTCTTATTTAGTTTATAAAAAAATATTGTCTCATTCTTTAGTCTCCGCCAATGTGGATCAAAAGCTGCTACATTTTCCAGAACAATATTTTGAAAACAAATGAAGGCAACTTCATTTGTCCACAGCCATCTCAAATATTGAGACTTGAGATCATATCAGTCACCAGAAAAAAAGGAATTTTGAGTAATTCCCTCTCGCGATGATTTTTACTTTTGACCACCCATGACTATAGGCTGTAGCCGCTCCCTCCAGCAACAAAAAGAGATCCCATGACTATAGGCTGTAGCCGCTCCCTCCAGCAACAAAAAGAGATCCCATGACTATAGGCTGTAGCCGCTCCCTCCAGCAACAAAAAGAGATCCCATGACTATAGGCTGTAGCCGCTCCCTTCAGCAACAAAACGAGATGCCAAATCCCAAATAAGCAACTAAATATGCAATAAGTACATGCTTTTCTAGACACTGTTTTATTTACACATTTTAGAACCTACTATAGCCAATCAGTAGGTCTGTATGTGCAGGGGTGCACATAAGTGGTGCTCCGGTGCTCAGGAGCACCAATAATCCTACAATGAGTTGTCAATCTAGGGGTGGAAAGCTCCTTTGAGCAGCACACAGCTGGGGCTCATAATGACTGCCCGACTGGGCCAGTAAAAAAAAAGCCTTGAAAATGAAATAATTCCAAAGTCTAAATACTACTAGTATTTTAAATGGATGTAGAATGCAGGTATTAGTACTACTACTAGGCCAGCCACTATTGCAACGCCCAAACTATCGCCCTGTACTGTAATACTGTACATTGATCAGGCTGTATGGAGTGGAAAAGAGGGGTCCCAGGGCCCGGTGAGGAGGGGTCCCAGGGCCTGGTGATGAGGGGTCCCAGGACCCTGTGATGAGGGGTCCCAGGACCTGGTGATGAGAGGTCCCAGGACCCAGTGATGAGGGGTCCCAGGACCCTGTGATGAGGGGTCCCAGGACCCAGTGATGAGGGGTCCCAGGGCCTGGTGATGAGGGGTCCCAGGACCCTGTGATGAGGGGTCCCAGGACCCGGTGATGAGGGGTCCCAGGACCCTGTGATGAGGGGTCCCAGGACCCGGTGATGAGGGGTCCCAGGACCCAGTGATGAGGGGTCCCTGGGGGTCCCAGGACCCTGTGATGAGGGGTCCCTGGGGGTCCCAGGACCCTGTGATGAGGGGTCCCAGGACCCAGTGATGAGGGGTCCCTGGGGGTCCCAGGACCCGGTGATGAGGGGTCCCAGGACCCTGTGATGAGGGGTCCCAGGGCCCGGTGATGAGGGGTCCCAGGGCCCGGTGATGAGGGGTCCCTGGGGGTCCCAGGGCCTGGTGATGAGGGGTCCCTGGGGGTCCCAGGACCTGGTGATGAGGGGTCCCTGGGGGTCCCAGGGCCTGGTGATGAGGGGTCCCTGGGGGTCCCAGGACCTGGTGATGAGGGGTCCCAGGGCCTAGTGATGAGGGGTCCCAGGGCCTGGTGATGAGGGGTCCCAGGGCCTGGTGATGAGGGGTCCCAGGACCTGGTGATGAGGGGTCCCAGGACCTGGTGATGAGGGGTCCCAGGGCCTGGTGATGAGGGGTCCCAGGGCCTGGTGATGAGGGGTCCCAGGGCCTGGTGATGAGGGGTCCCAGGGCCTGGTGATGAGGGGTCCCAGGGCCTGGTGATGAGGGGTCCCAGGGCCTGGTGATGAGGGGTCCCTGGGGGTCCCGGGGCCTGGTGATGAGGGGTCCCAGGGGGTCCCAGGACCTGGTGATGAGGGGTCCCAGGACCCGGTGATGGTCGCCGCATTTTAGGAGCACCAAGTAACCTCCCCAGGTGCTCCTGAGTACTGGACCAAAATGGTTAAATGTGCACCCCTGTATACGTGTTTCATGTCAAAGTCAGTAAGTTGATGTTGCAAGTATTCATTACAAAATATTAATGGAACAAAAAAATATATAATTTTGTATAAATGAGTATGAAGTTAGAATTGAATGAAGTTACAACTGATTAAAACTTTTTTTTCTATATATAACTCTTTTTTTTTCAACCTTTTTTTCTGCCCCAGGAGGGCCAAGTGCCTCCACGACGCCCTCCTAAAATCACCAATGCACCTACCGCTGTTTCCTTGCTATATTTTGTCTCTCCAACATGTCAATAGCGTTGACACTCACTTTCATTTTTAGTACAGCCAAGGTTCATCCATCAACCGTGTCAACAATATTGACAATAATTCTTGTGTCCAATGTATTTGTTTTGCCTTCATAAAGTTAACATACCATAACTAAATACAATTGAAATTAAATAAAAATGTTCCTTTTTTTTGTATTCCAATTCACCAATTGTATTCCAATTCACCACCTTTCTCATCCTACTTAGTATTTCATCCATATAGTTAGTGTTTAGATTTTCTATTGTTTTTCATGCATCTTTCATAGATTGCTGCTGCTGTGTTTTTATATTGTTTCCTCGTTGCTGCTGTAAATGGCGTTATAATGCATTTAGGGTATAAATAAAGGTTTAAAATGTTTGTGTTTAGTCGCCACGTGTTTCTTTTTGTTGCATATAGATCTGCGCAGTGACGTCACCGCCCTTGTTCCAGAAGTGGATTCCCCATTCATTTTTCTCATAGACTTTTCGAAAATAATTTATATAAAGACGATTACGCCACGGACAAAGCCAACTCGGGTCGTGACCAATCATAATGACACACACAATCTTTTTGGACAATCAAATAATTTCTAAGATAAATGAAACAAAGTGTTGTATCCTGCCGTTTTCTACTTCTTGCGAATTAGATATTGCATGATAATATTGTGTGTGTTGTGATGATTTGTCATGACTTGATTTTATG
The DNA here is from genome assembly GCA_039105355.1 of Benthosema pterotum. Lineage (NCBI taxonomy): Eukaryota > Metazoa > Chordata > Actinopteri > Myctophiformes > Myctophidae > Benthosema > Benthosema pterotum. Next base: position 46,028,569 of record CM076985.1, read on the forward strand.
AGGATAATTACTGAGGATTCCATTTCTGGAACGGTGGCATGGCGTAGAGTTCTCAAACTGTGCCCGAACCCGACCAGGACCGAACCCGAACAGGACCGACCCGACATTTAGGGCCGGGTAGGGCCGAAAATCTATCCTAATCAATAGGGCCGGGTAGGGCCTCGGTCCCATGAAAAAATAATATATATTGAATTATTTTAATATAGTAAGAATAATAGTTATTTTCTGTATTTACCTATTATGAAGATGGTGCTGATTGCCATTTCATTTTTAATCTGTGGCGAATTCTCAAATTTTGCCCAAACCCGACAGTTTAGGGCCGGGTAGGGCCTAAAATCTATTCCATTTAGTAGGGCCGGATAGGGCCTAGGGCCTGAACTGTTAGGGCCGGGTAGGGCCGGGCCTTAATTTTCAGGCCCGTTGAGATCTTTAGCATGGCGTCACTGCGCTGGTCTATTGTATGTGTTTCTCAGAATTCTCAGAAGAAAAGGTCCTAAAAGAAAGATCATTCATTTAACATGGTGAAACACAACTTGATGTGTGTCAACATGTTAATGATTATTTTTTTATCCTGTCCACACAAACATCTCTAAGGTGTATCAGGCAGCAGCACTGTGAAGTGTTGGTGCTATCGGGGTATTTTAAATCAGGGCCGGATTTAGCCAGCCCTACTTGGGTGGGCTGGAAGAATGGCAGGGTGGGAAACTCCAAGGTTTATCATATGAAGCAGTAGTTTTCAACCTTTTTGACCTCAGGGCCCACTATTTATTCGGCATTTGAGCCACTGACCACAATTTGATGACATTTTAGCCCCACAGACCCCAAAACGAAAGATGTATTTTGCTTTTGTCCACAATTCCATTTGGGAAACAAAACAGTCAAACATACAGAATAGATCAAAATGACCATTAATCTTCTACATTCTCTAGCTGAGTAGACTTGGCTAATTCACATGCTGAATATTTTAACTCATGAGAGTGTAAACATCAAACGTGTGTGTGTGTGTGTGTGTGTGTGTGTGTGTGCGCGCGCGTGCGTGCGTGCGTGCGTGCGTGCGTGCGTGTGCAGAGCCATCTAGAGTCGAGTTGCGACATTGCGGGTCAGAAACTGAGCGCTTGAGCTGCTGTTAATGCAGCTTGACACACTGGAGTTGGAAATGCATCGTTTCCATGAGGGTGTCGCAAATAAGAGCAAATAAGACCCTATAGCCTTGTGTTTATGTTGTGTATATATATCTAAAATAAATGGTGTGTGTGTGTGTGTGTGTGTGTGTGTGTGTGTGTGTGTGTGTGTGTGTGTGTGTGTGTGTGCGCGCGCGCGCCGCACTGAAACCCGCCAATCAGAGGCTCCGTTGGTGCCGTGGAGTATAGACAGAGTTACGCCAACTCCGTTCACTTCATGGGGCCAGTTCAATGGAGACTCTTCTACATCTATTAAGAGAAACAACGGCGCGTCATACGATTACGTCACACGCCGCTTCGTCCCTGCTGGAGGGCTCGTAGTCGTAGCCCTCTAGCCCTCTAGTAGCCCCAGGCTACTCATTCATTCTCAACTCTCGTTGAATCTGACGTGTCATCATCAGCTGTGCAGTCAGTGTAAACACTTACTTTTTCCGACGATTGAACCACAAATTAAAAGATCCAAGCTTGTGTTCAACATACCATACAGGGATAGGCTTAACCATGAGGAAAATCCCTTTGGTTTAAAGCTGCGATCCATGCCATGCGTTCCGTCCATGGTGGTAGACTAGGCTAGATTTCAGTAAATTTGCTTATTTTAAGTGCTGAGGGCAAATCGTGTTAATTTATTACATATAAGTGTTCTAGGGGTATTAAGGCGTGCTGAATCCAAATCTGCTGTATGTAAACCTCAAAAATGGCCGCTAAGCCTTCAAAATAGACCATTAAAACATGGCGGCCACCACCATAATGAAGCATAATAAAATGATGTATGTTTGACTAAATGAGGTGTAAAATGGATTGAAATGTATTTTTTATGTTTTCATATATGGGGAATACAATGACATATTCATATTTCAGATCAATTGTGAAGGTACCATTTTAATATATATAATTTATATTGTGAAAATTGGCCTCTTTGGTATTGAAAAACGTTTTTTTCCCTTTGTTTTTTAATGGTGAATAATTTATTCATTATTTGCCAAAATTAGTGTTTATTTGCATGCAGTAGACACATGGACAGTCAGTCCCAATGATCTTCAGTGTTCTGGCAGGTGTTGCCAACACCATAGCCTATATCTTACAAATTAATTTCTCTGCCGAGAAATGAGTAAAAGAAGCATATCTTTATCATGTGCTGTCAGCTTCCTCATAGTCAGCACTGAGATGAGACTGGCACAGACCCTGGCATCAGGATCAGATGACTTGACAATGGTCCTTCACTCCAGCAAACCACCCTGATACAGCAATGAGCAGAGTGTTGACATACAGTATGTTGACATATTCACCAAGTGGTCTAATGCCAGGTGGCTTTCCCATTGACCCATTGTCCCATCATCACAAGTGCTTGGCCTTCGATGAGCAAGCAGATGGAATTGTCAAGTCTAAATTGATACAATACTTGCCGCTGAGACAGTGTGTCTCAATTCCACAGTAAGAAAACAACCTGGCAGGTGTTGATCTCATTGGCCTTGGAAAAGACATACAAACTCAGCAGAGAAATTAATCTGTAAAATATATGGTGTGCCTGAAGTTGGTGCATGCAATGAAGCAAGAGTCAAGTTGTTTTGTATGGGGCGTCCGCAAGAGACTATGCCACCAACCTCAGATGCAGTAAAGGTTCACATCATGCGTTCCCATTATCAAGCTCTTGTATAGAATAAAGCTCACTTGACACACCCTGATCTTCCTGCCATGACTGAAATGGCATGGATGATGATGACTGAATGGTCAGTTGGTACCCCGGCTGCTTTCCTTGCCACCATTGCCAAAAGCATGCAGGGAGAACACGTCATGCATTTGCACAAGGCTGCTTTCAGCCAACGCCGTGGCTGCAGGAAAGTACACATAAAGTACATTGAAGTGTGCCAACTTAATTGGCAACATCTGCCAGAACATTGAAGATCATGGGATCATGTAGACGCATGGACTGACTGTCCATGCGTCTACTGCATGCATTAAGTCATAATTTTACTATGCTTCAGTATGGTGGTGGCTGCCATGTTTAAATGGTCCATTTTGAAGGCTTAGCAGCCATTTTTGAGCTTTGCATACAGCAGATTTGGATTCAGCACGCCTTAATACCCCTAGAACAGTTGCATGTAATAAATTAACAGGATTTGCCTTCGGGGTTCACATTTTGTAATATGGTCCCAGTCTATGGGTCCATCGTCCATGCTGGATCAGCGTAAGAAATAATTGAATGCGCAGCTGCTTGAGGCGTCCTTCTGTTATGGCATTTATGAACAGAGCAAGTATGCACCATAGTGAGCAAGTGAAGAAGAAAATAAAGTAGGCCTAAATAAAAAATGTAAAGTATAAAACAGGGTCACTCGTAGTGCTGCTGCTGCTCGGCTCACTGACTGACTGACTGACGGACTGACTGCTCTTGGCTCTGTGCCAGAGCCCTCCAACAGGGACGCGACGGAGAGGTGAAAAATGTTTACGCCCAAAGGGGGCGTTTTTGTTTCTCCCTATTGACAACAAACAGTTCAATGGAGACTCTTCTACATCTATTGACAACAAACAGTTCAATGGAGGCTCTTCTACATCTATTGACAACAAACAGTTCAACGGAGACTCTTCTACATCTATTGACAACAAACAGTTCAATGGAGACTCTTCTACATCTATTGACAATGGAGACAACAAATAGAAATACATTGGAGTCAGTCAACAGCCTCAGCTTTAATGATCTTGATCTTCAATCCCTTTTATTGTTCATCCTCTTTTATTAATCCTACAACATGAACCTTAAAGAGACTTTAGTTGTTAGTGTACAAAACAGTTCAAAGCAGTTCAACAGATATTATTTGCGGCTTTTTGCGCCGCAATCGGTGGAAACAATGTATTTCCAAGTCCAGTTTGTCCCTATTCAGCTGCATGAACAGCAGCTCGGTGTCTGACCCCTCAATGTCGCAACTCTGACAGCAGATGTCTCTGGAGAGGAAGAGGAGGAGCTCCATGCCGTTTTCACTGATAGAGACACACGGGGACTACAAATGTCATGAAACAGCGGAGACGCAAGAGGGTACGTCAGAAAGGGGGACTGCCGGCAGCCCACTGAAGTCCACTGAAATTCCACTGTGGTTAGCCCACCCTTAAAACAATATGAAATGAACAGAAGACTATATTGATTTGAATAAAAATATGATTCCAAATGTATGAAGTCTTTCTCAACACATGTTGTTGTTTTTTCTCAATAGAGGTCGTGTTTCACATTTAATTTACCACTTGAATTAGTTACCCATAATGCTAACAGAGCAGAGAGGAGACTGCAGACAGAGAACCTGTCGCTTTTAAATGACGTCACTGTCTTTACGAGGCTACAATCGCCGACTTTGAAGAGTCGAATTCTCAACAATACACACCAATCCCGACTGACTTTGTTCATTCATGTCTATATTTGGTACATGTCACAGCTTATTATTATGTTTTACCTACCTCGGAGCTCTGACAGCTGTTTTACTGTTGTCAGCTTGTTGTATTAATAAATGTGGCTGATTAATTGGGAAAATAAGCCAGCTATATTTGGAGGAGTGACATATAGCCTACTGACATTTTCAACTACCATAGTGAATTATGCAGAGGAGTATTAACTAGTCTTGTAAAATGCCGTTTGGATCATTATAAACAAATACATAGCATATGAAACAAAACACAGCTAATATATCTGAGTATTGAAAATCTCAAGGGATGGGACCATGACGTATATACTGTGCGACCACATTAACTTGAGATTTATAATGCTAGTACATGTGAATTTCTGATGGAGTATATTATAGTACATTGTGGGCTGTATATTCAGATGGCAGGTGTGTGACAGTAATAAGGATAAATAAATCATATTTTACACGTCATCAGAACACAGAATAAAGTGCTACAGCCTCAGTAATAAATTAGTGAAATTACGGTATTTTGTGACAGGGATTGCAGGGATTGCATTGACCGCTGGAATACCCTGTTCTAACGAACCCTTTGGGTAGCCGCTGTTTCATTTGGGGGCGTGAAATTTGTAGTCTCCGTGTGTCTCTATGTTACCAGAGCCATACTAGTAGAAGAGTTGCGACATTGAGGGGTCAGAAAACAGCATGGTCACGTGGTTCATGTACTCCCGCGAGTCCTTAGGCTTCAATGCATTCAGTAACTTCCGGCTGTCACTACTCTTGTCACTATCCAACAGAAGTCTATGTAGAGGGACAGGCCCCATGAAGTGAACGGAGTTGGCGTCCAGAGCTCCACTGCTGCTATGAGTCTGTCTTGGCTTGCATTGGAGCTGAGTAACATACAATGCAATCTGCCATTACTCCACCTGACCAGCTTCTCTTCTGGAGTGGCTATATAAAGAACGTTTTACTTTATTCACCAAAACAAACACGGTCTGTGTGATTAGAAAGATTAGACCTGAGTGGAGTGAAGTGAAGTTGGCACCCTTTTTCAAATTTTGAAAAAAAAAAAAAAAAAAAAAACGCCCACTTAAGGTGGTCTAAAACGGACTAAAATGGGCTCATCTTTTAGTGCGCCGCTGAAATCGGCGTCTGTTGTTTATAATACTAGAAGCGAGCATAACTTTAGCCAACTAAACAAACAACTGGGAGCCAGTAGCAGCAGAGCCGTAATGGAGAGTTCTGCAAACTGTGTTCGTGTCATGGGGCACGCATGCCTATAGCTCTTATGTGCGCCAGCCTCGTTGAAAACAATGCATTACCAACTCCAGTTTGTCCCTATTCAGGCTGCGTAAACAGCGCTCGGTGTCTGACTCCTCAATGTCGCAACTCGTCTTCTACTATGGCTCTGTTGCTTTGTGGCAGTGACGTCGTTACTGTCGTAAACACGCTATGGCCAGGCCAAAGGAGCGAATACATTACCCATAGTTAGTATTCTGAATTGAAGTACGATAAATGAAATTCAGATATGGTCCTATAGTCCTAACAGTATAGTCCCTGTACTAGTACAGATATTGTTGAAATGTACTCATTTATTTCTACTCATCTACTCATTTTTCTTAACATTAGCAATTGCTAATAGAGAGCTGTGCAAACTGCGTTCGTGTCATGGGGCACGCATGCCTATAGCTTCTTATTTGCGTCGCCCTCGTTGAAAGCAATGTATTTCCAACTCATTTTGTCCCTATTCAGGTTGCAGGAACAGCGCTTGAGCGCTCAGTTTCTGACTCCTCAATGTCGCAACTCTTCTACTAGATGGCTCTCTTCGGTGCACCCACGCCTTTGTTGTACAAACCGTTGTTGTATGGCCACCATGACAACCCGTATTAGTCCCCTACGAAGTCAAATCACGGCGACAAAGCCGCTCCGATCCAAAAACTTGAGATTACAAACGTGCCATCCTCATTCAGTTTTCAAGCGATTGTTTTAATTCCAACTTGTAAATACAGTGTATAATTTATATATTTTATATTTTCATTGGGTAAAGGCATAGGCCATGTTTTTTTCATCAAACAATATGAAGATAGATAATGTCATCACGCAGCTTAGAGACAGTGCGCTGGCAGTCAATCATGCCAGTTTGAATCTGTGCCAGATCTATTAAGCAAAGCTGCCTATAATATTAAATGAAAAAGTCAATAACTTTGCCTGCTATGTACTGTATGTTTGTCATATCTTTTAATTTTGCATTAAAAACATGTTCAGCGAAATACCCTGTTTATAGCGTGTGTGCTGCGCACGAGAACTCCTGCAGTGCCCAAACTCTGTTTTCCTATGCGCGCGGGGGTTGACAGGAAAAAAGGACAGTGGATTTTTTTGTGGGTACAAAAAAGTAATGCAAGACTCTTAAAGACTCGGGGAGTCATTGAGAGTCATTGAGCTCGAGTTCGAGTCGAGTCAGTCATTAGGGACGGAGTCCGAGTCGAGTCCCGAGTCCCATTTTGCCAACTCGAGTCGCAAACGAGTCCGAGTCGCCATCTCTGGTTGTGTTATAGTGCAAGTAAGTTGCACACTTGCCCGATCGGGCAACCAGGTAGCAGTACTCCCTTGCCCCACCATTTTTTTACTTGTCCCGGGCAAGCGGGCAAGTGTTAGTGTCAAGCCCTGGATGTGTTCTATAGTGCATTGTGCGTGCACCGTTCCTTTCCGTCCCTGTGTGAAAACATTACTGCTACCACAGTGTGGTAACACATGGTACAAGCAGCTTGGTCCTATTGGTGGTGTAAGTCTATGTACCAAACTATAAGGTTGTACCATGCAGTGTTTCCCCCAGAAAATTGTTTAGTCAAGGTGGTGAGGCTTCGAGTCTGTGCTCGTGCGTGTGCACGTCCGTGCATGTGCGCGTGCATGTGATGTAATTACAATACCGTAGGCCAGGGGTAGGCAACCTTTTTGACATGAAGTGCCATGATTTTTTCCTTGACACTCAGAGTGCCACAGTAAAAAAATGACTATAAATTCACTTATAGTCAATAAGGGAATGACTGCATTTTCGCGGTCATCACATATTCAATGGCCATTTACTGCAGTTATGTCATTATTAGGCCATATTTCATTTCTTATCAGAACAGGCAGACTGGTAGATATTTTTCTTTCACAATAGATTGATCAATCAGACTTAAGTGGACCAAAACTGTTCATTTGAGGGACAGAAGTATTACTTGAGAGGGACATTTAATTGCAGGGTAGCAACACATTACAGTTGGCATTAAAAATGCCTCATGCATCATTTGTCCATAAGTAGTCCCTAGCCATGAATTTGTTATTTATTCATGTTAGTATGTATTTCACCTGTTATTTCAACAGGCTTAAAACACATCTAGCATTAACAGAGACAGTGAGAAAACTTTACAACAGAAAACAGAAGGGGGACTTTTAGGACAATTGACCACTGTAGTCTGTCTGTCAGTCACAATGTGGGACAGGGTCTTTGAAATGAGACACTCTCCCACACAAAGAAGGACATCTGGTCACCCTGTGATTGTCCCACAGAAACGGGGATATCTGGTCACCCTCAAAATACTCGCAAAATACGCTTCAAGACACACACACACACACACACACACACACACACACACACACACACACACACACACACACACACACACCCCACTCAGAAGCAGCACACACGAGCTACAAGCTAGCCTATGTGCTAATTATTCAACAGACAGGGAGAGGGAGGCTAACGTTAAGCATATGAAGCTGCACACCAGTTGAAACGCAATAATTTCAGCGTGGATGTCGTTTGGTTAGGCTGACATGACGGGGGTCCGCGGGAGTCGGGGCGGGACACAGACGGCGTGCGTTGACCAGACAGCCACCAATGCGTCTTTTTACTGCTTCGGGAGCTAAACAACTCCGTGTGCTCCGTGTGCGTGCAGCCGTGCACAGAAGCACTGCATACGCACTGATTGGGCAGCGCGCAGCACAGAAGTGTCAACACTGGATCAGACTCGCTCCGGTTGAATATTGATACTACTGAATAATACTGAATGATCGCGGCCATTGCGATTTGCTAATGACATGGTTTCAAATCGCAATTTCGGTTTGAAGCCTTAGTGCAGATAACTTTATTTTATAACATGCACATTATATGAACGACACATTTTTACTTTTTTGTGGGGGGGGGGGGGGATCGTAGCCAAGGCGGGGCCGGGCTTCACTCAGGGCGGCCGCCCTGATAATAAAGCGCTGGGGGAAACCCTGCCATGGAGTAAACATAAAGTTATGGTCATGTAATTAAGTACATTTTTATTTATAAAGCAACTTTCGAAACAAAGTTACAAGGTGCTGTACAGCAGGACAACAAGGAACAAGAACAATGACAAATAAAATAGAAACAGATACTATTAAAATACAACTATAAATGAAGAGAAGAAACCCTTTACAGGACAAAATGTATTCTATATGAACAGGATTTGAAGGTGTTGACAGACTGCATGTTTTATAGATACAGGAAGATGGAAGATGTATAGGTTGTATAGGTCAGGTATAGGTTTTTATTGTATTGTTTTTATGATACTTGCTTTGGCAATGTAAACGTCTGTTTTCTCATGCCAATAAAGCTCCATCGTATTAAATTGAATATAAGCCAGCCAACTGAGAGACAGAGAGGCAGGGGGCGACAGTACGCAGTTACAGCTTTTTCCTATTGGTTTATGTAAGTCCATGTTAATGTTCCCAAACTTATGTTACTGCACTTGTATTGTAGTGTATTTCTCTGCTCTGTGTGTGCTGTGTACTGCCTTCTTAATGTGTGCTACAGAAGTGTCCCCCCACTTAAAGTGTCCCCCTGGTACCTGCATGATGGGTGGGGCAAATTGTATATGAGGTTCTGTAAAATCAAAATAGGAGACTCATCATATAGGAGACTGCAAGACTGTAACTCAATGAAAAACTAAAAGTTGCTTCTACTGGTGATTTCAACAGATCACCACAGCCAGAAGGCTCTACAGAAGTCAACTTCATCAGAGGAACATCCAGAGATGGACGAGGGATGTGGACAGTTGGATGCACGGATGCAGCCTGTTGTAAAGATGTACAAACTAGGTATGTACTGTATGTTTTTATTTACAGTGGTGATAGTCTTAAGGCGTGCGCGCGCGCACACACAGACACACACACACACACACACACACACACACACACACTAATGCCCCACCCTCTCTCCTCAGACTTGCTGCACCTCCCTGTGTGTAAGGAGGTTTCCACTGCACAACAAGCTGATGTTGAGGACTGTGGAACATCAGCGCTGAGTTGTGATGACCAGCTACTCTCTGAGGACTGTGGAACATCACCGCTGAGTTGTGATGACCAGCTACTCTCTCCTCCCTGCTCAGCAGACAGTGATGGTTTGGGGAAGGTCAAAGGAACTCACTCCACGAGGAATCACCCAGGAAAGAAAAGGTTTACTTGTACAGAGTGTGGCAAAATGTTCAATCAAAAGAAACTGTTGACATTGCACACAATGATTCATACCGGGGAAAGACGCTTTACTTGTACAGTTTGTGGTAAAGGATGTTCAGATCTGAAAATACACATGAGGACTCATACAGGGGAAAAGCCATTTATTTGTACGGTTTGTGGTAAAGGCTGTAGTTATTCCGGTGAACTGAAGGCACACTTGAGGATTCATACAGGGGAGAAGCCCTTTTCTTGTACAGTTTGTGACAAAGGCTTTAGAACAATGAGTCACTTAAAATCACACATGAGGACTCATACAGGGGAAAAGCACTTTACTTGTACTGTTTGTGGTAAAGGATGTTCAGATCTGAAAACACACATGAGGACTCATACAGGGGAAAGGCCCTATATTTGTACAGTTTGTGGAAAAGGCTGTGTTTCCAGTAGTAACCTGAATACACACATGAGGACTCATACAGGAGAAAGGCCCTTTATTTGTAAAGTTTGTGGCAAAGGCTTTGTTTCCAGTGGTGAGCTGAAATCACACATGAGGACTCATACAGGGGAGAAGCCCTTTACTTGTACTGTTTGTGGTAAAGGATGTTCAAATCTGAAAAGACACATGAGGACTCATACAGGGGAAAGGCCCTATATTTGTACAGTTTGTGGTAAAGGCTGTAGTCAATTGTCTAACCTGAAGGCTCACATGAGGACCCACACAGGGGAAAAGCCCTTTTCTTGTACAGTTTGTAGCAAAGGCTTTAATACTGCAGGTCTCTTAAAATCACACATGAGGACACATACAGGGGAAAAGCCCTATATTTGTCAAGTTTGTGGTAAAGGCTGTAGCCAATTGATTCAACTGAAGATACACATGACAACTCATACAGAGGAAAAGCCCTTTACTTGTACAGTTTGTGGTAAAGAATGTTTAAATCTGAAAAGACACATGAGGACTCATACAGGGGAAAGGCCCTATATTTGTACAGTTTGTGGCAAAGGCTGTGCTTGCAGTGGTAACCTGAAGAAACACATGAGGACTCATACAGGTGAAACGCCCTTTAGGTGTACTGTTTGTGGCAAAGGATGTTCAGATCTGAAAACACACATGATGTCTCATGCAGGGGAGAAGCGCTTTACTTGTACAGTTTGTGGCAAAGGTTTTCAGAGTATGTCTCAGTTAAAGCCACACATGAGGATGCATACAGGGGAAAAGCCCTATACTTGTGAGGTTTGTGGTAAAGGCTGTATACATTTGGGTGAACTGAATGCACACTTGAGGATTCATACAGGGGAGAAGCCCTTTTCTTGTACAGTTTGTAGCAAAGGCTTTAATACTACAAGTCTCTTAAAATCACACATGAGGACACATACAGGGGAAAAGCCCTTTACTTGTACAGTTTGTGGTAAAGGATGTTCAAATCTGAAAAGGCACATGAGGACTCATACAGGGGAAAGGCCCTATATTTGTATAGTTTGTGGCAAAGGCTGTGCTTGCAGTGGTAACCTGAAGAAACACATGAGGACTCATACAGGTGAAACGCCCTTTACTTGTACTGTTTGTGGCAAAGGATGTTCAGATCTGAAAACACACATGATGTCTCATACAGGGGAGAAGCCCTTTTCTTGTACAGTTTGGGGCAAAGGCTGTGTTTCCAATGATCAGCTGAAGATACACATGAGGTCTCATACAGGGGAAAGGCCCTATATTTGTACAGTTTGTGGCAAAGGCTGTGCTTCCAGTAGTGACCTGAAGAAACACATGAGGACTCATACCAGATAAGCAGTAAAGGCCCTTGTGAAATTAGTGACTCATGCACAGATGCAAATATTTCAGGTACAGCTATTACCTGTATATTCTTTTTACTGCTTTCTCATGGCACCTAAGGAGTTTACTCCTTAGGTAAAAATCATAAACGCCAATCATCTACGTTTTTGAAAGGTTACTTATAGAGACGTGTGACTGTGCCTTTAGCTATATATTTTGTTGAACGTAATGGCAAATTTGCAAGCCATTCTGCATTATTATATCAGTTGGATTTAATAAATGTCAAAGCTTCAAATCTTCAACCCTACTTCAGCTTAGTTCATGCCACGGGCGGGGTTGCCATCGGTAGCACCGGGACTTTTCCCGGTGGCCCGTGCCACTTAGTGGCCTGTTTTTTTTTTTTTTTTTTTTTTTTTTTTTTTTCTTCTTTTTTTTTTGAAACCTCCAGGGCAGGCCCAGGCCAGGCAAACTAGTGTTTCTCCTTCCAAAAATAAAAGGTGTCCTAGTACTACAGAGTTTAGTTGAGCAGTGTGAGTGACTGACTGTAACCTGATATCCTGTGATATCAGTGAGAGGCTGCGCTACACGGTGTGGGCACACTCCCCTGCCTGTCGCTTAGAGCATAGACAGAGATAGTTACGCAAACTCGGTTCACTTCATGGGGCCAGTCCAATGGAGGCTGTTCTATATAGACTTCTATTGAAAAAGGGGACAAGGAATCATCCAGGCTGCATGATCAGCGCTCGAGCGCTCAGTTTCTGACCCCTCAATGTCGCAAGTTCTATTAGATGGCTCTGCCTCTGCTGCAGAAGCATGACTGTCGCGTGTCGAGTGAGGAGGAGGAGGAGGAGGAGAGCGAGAGGCAATTGATCAGATTGACGACTAGAAAGTTATCAAAAAAGTAAACAACGGATAATGGATTAGAAAAAGAGGAAAGGTGGGGCTGAACGAGAGAGGGACAAGAGGAGAAAGGCCCTTGAAGAAGGGGCAAAATGTTATAAATTAACCGAAATGTTTGGCAGCCTCCCTCCTCTCCCCCAAAGCCAGCCGTCGTTATCTGATAAAGACGTGCAACCACCATCAACAAGTAAGTAGTAGTAGTAATCACAACACTGCTGCGAAGTGAGAGCTGAGAGGATAACATACTATATTAAAACCAATGGAAAATATTGTTTTTTCGGGGACATATGTGCTCATTTAAGATTTGATAAATGGGCTGCCTATAGTAGGCCTACGAAAATGTATTGCATCTTAATGCATGTTTTGTATGTTCTTGTGTGTGTGGTGGCCAGTGTTGCCAACTGCCAAAATGCACTAGTGGCACTTCAGAATGTATTAGAATGCGCTAGATGCTTGCCTGGAAGGTGTGTAGACTTGGGATAATTCACATGAGGAATATTTTTAATTCTTGAGAGTGTAAACATGAAACCAAATAGACCCACAAGGGTCCATTTGGTTTCATTTTGTATGCTTTTGGTGGTGTGCACCCAGGCAAGAGGTCCAATTTAACCAAAGCACTTCCACTTGGTTTTTTGCTTCTGGGAAACCTCAATCTGACTCTGATATGCAGTACCTAGACATAGACCTGCCTTTAGGCAGGTATATAGGCAGGTATATATGTTGTAGTCAGATGCCAGTGTGAGCAACTGATCAGTCTGTTATTTTTATTATCATCACTATTGCTATTTTCTTATTATGTTATTACTATTACTGTTATTGTTGCACACCATCTGCTTGTCTGTGTATTTTTGGTGGTGTGCACCCAGACAAGGAGGTCCAATTTAACCAAAGCACTTCCACTTGATTTTTTGCTTGACTCTGCATGACTCTGATATGCAGTACCTTTTTTAGATATCCAGTGCCTTTAGGCAGGTCTAGGCAGGTGTCCAGGGCTTCTTTGGTCTAATGTTGTCCAACGTAGAAGCCTATTTTGTGCCTCTTATAAAGGATAAGTAATATTTATCTAGAATCGCCATTTAGTGACGAACAATGGTAATGCACAGGTCCGTTTGAAAATAAACCTTTAAAAGCACAGTAGCCTTTAAAGGTTTTTCCACTTTTGCGAGGCGAGCACGCGCGCGGGGTGGGGGGTTGCGGGTTGGGGGTTGTGGCCTGGCAAAAGGCAAAGTCCAGATGGCCTGGCCAAGCCCACTCCGCCCCTGGTTCATGCTAGCATCGAACAGGAATTTCCAAAAGGGACTGAACTCCGTAAGCCACGTTGGCCACTTTGAGAAGTCAGGCTGAAAAGCTGAAACAGGCTGACACATTTAATGCAGATATTGGCTGTTTGAAAGCTCTGCTCGTCACAGAGGAGGCTGCAACTCTGTTGGAGATGATCCATTTTTGTCAATGTTTGGATCCACATAAGTCTGCCAGTTTGTGTTTTCCAACCTAAAACATGTGAAATCAAAGCATCAATCTGTTCTGACTGAAACTCATATGAAAGAATTGCTCCGAGTGTGTGTGTGTGTGTGTGTGTGTGTGTGTGTGTGTGTGTGTGTGTGTGTGTGTGTGTGTGTGTGTGTGTGTGTGTGTGTGAGAGACAGTGCACATTATGTTTATAGCTGAAAATAACTGGCCTACTCCATCCTTCCATATTCAACCCATTATCCGTAGTCGCGTCGTAGGGGCTAGGAGTACATTTCTGCCACAATCGTTATTTATTTACATGTTTTAGAACATACTATAGGCCAGGGCTGGGCAATTATTTTTCCCAAGGGGCCAAATGAGATACATAAAATATTGTGGAGGACCAAGACCAAAAGCTGAGTCTGTGTAATATTAATTTCAAGATAATAGTAAGAGTAAGACCAACCATTTTGACACCAGGGCCCTCAATTTATTCAGTATTTGAGCCATGGACCAACATTTGATGACATATTAACCCCATAGACCCCAAAACCAAATTTCTTTTGCTTTTGTCCACAATTCCAGCCTGGATTTCAGAAACAAAACAGGCCAACATAGATAAAAAAAAATGACCATTCTTTTACATTCTCTGGCTCAGATGAATATTTTAACTCTTGAGATTGTAAACATGTTGCGGGTCCATTTGGTTTCATTTTTACGCTCTCAAAGAGTTACATCTGGTTAACCAACTTTCCGTATTCAACTGGAACTCTCTCAAGGACCTCTGGTGGTCCCCAGACCACTGGTTGAAAACCACAGTACCCTTTCACAGGCCGGTCAGAGTCAGCTAAAGGGCCACATTTGCGGGACGCATGATGCCTAGGTATGCTATAGGCAGTCAGTAATAATAATAATAATAATAATAATAATAATAATAATAAATGTTATTTATAATGCACTTTACATTCAATGAATCTCAAAGTGCTACAGGGGTAAAAAATAAGACATAAGCATCACACCATAAAAGCATCAGTAGGTCTATATGTGTTTCATGTCAATATCAGTCAGTTAATGTTGCAAGTTTTCATTACAAAACATCAATGGAATGAAAAATACAATTTTGTATGAATTAATATGAAGTTAGAATTGAATGAAGTTACTGATTAAAAACTGATTAAAACATTTTTTCTATATATAACGTTTTTCAACCTTTTTCTGCCCCAGGAGGGGAAAGTGCCTCCATGACACCCTCCTAAAATCACCAATGCACCTACCGCTATTTCCTTGCTATATTTTGTCTCTCTACCATGTCAATAGCGTTGACACTCACTTTCATTTTTAGTACAGCCAAGGTTCATCCATCAACCGTGTCAACAATATTGACAATAATTCTTGTGTCCAGTGTATTTGTTTTGCGTTCATAAAGTCAACATACCATAACTAAATTCAATTGAAATTAAATAAAAATGTTCCTTTTTCTGTATTCCAATTCACCAATGGCAATAAATGATTCAGGATTCCCAATTCAAACATAGCAGAAATCCTGCAACGTCTTTTAATCCACCTGTCTCACTTACTATTTCATCCATATATTTAGTGTTTAGATTTTCTATTGTTTTTCATGCATCTTTTATAGATTGCTGCTGCTGTGTTTTTATATTGTCTCCTCTTCAACACTGTAAATGACGTTATAATGTATTCAGGGTATAAATAAAGGTTTAAAATGTTTGTATTTAGTAGCCATGTTATTTTTATTATTGTGTTTCTTTTTGTTTCGTATAGACCTGCGCAGTGACGTCACCGCCCTTGTTCCAAAAGTGGATTGCCCATTCATTTTTTTCATAGACCTTTCGAAAATAATTCATATAAAGATGATTACGCCGTGGACAAAGCCAACTCGGGTCGTGACGAATGATTCCATTTCTGGAACAGGGATGGTGACGTCACTGCGCAGGTCTATATTGTATGCATTTCTCAGAAGGAAACATCCTAAAAGAAAGATCATTCATTTAACATGGTGAAACACAACTTGATGTGTGTCAACATGTTAATGATTATTTTTTTTTATCATGTCCACACAAACATCACTAAGGTGTATCAGGCAGCACCACTGTGAAGTGTTGGTATTTTAAATCAGGGCCGGATTTAGCCAGTCCTACTAGGGTGGGCAGGAAACAAAACAAACATACTGATCAAAATGACCATTAATCTTCTACATTCTCTAGTTTTGTAGGCTTGGGATAATTCACATGATGAATATTTTACCTCATGAGAGTGTAAACATGAAACCCAATGGACCTGCCATTTTTACGCTCTCAAAGAGTTACATCTGGTTAATCAATTGGACCTCTCTCTCAACCACTGATTATTACCTTTCATTGGGTGGGCAGGATGAACTTAAGTACTGTAGTTTATACTAGATGCAATAATCTGAATAAACTAAAATACCCACATTAGAATAAAGACAAACCTGCACCAATGCAAACTATTAGTGGGAGGGGGACCTCATGGTGAAATGTAGTATCTATCTATCTAACTATCTTTATAGATTCTATAGTCGTGTGTGTGTGTGTGTGTGTGTGTGTGTGTGCGTGTGCGTGTGCGTGTGCGTGTGCGTGTGCGTGCGTGCGTGCGTGTGTGCGCGCGCGCGCGGGTGTGAAACCCGCCAATCAGAGGCTCCGTCGGTGAGAGAGGCGCGGTGCCGTGGAGTATAGACAGAGTTACGCCAACTCCGTTCACTTCATGGGGCCAGTTCAATGGAGACTCTTCTACATCTATTGACAACAAACAGTTCAATGGAGACTCTTCTACATCTATTGACAACAAACAGTTCAATGGAGACTCTTCTACATCCATTGACAACAAACAGTTCAATGGAGACTCTTCTACATCTATTGACAACAAACAGTTCAATGGAGACTCTTCTACATCTATTGACAACAAACAGTTCAATGGAGGCTCTTCTACATGATCTATTGACAATTGAGACTACGAATAGGGACAATTCCTGGTCCGGATGTAGGCAGAAATACATTGGAGTCAGTCAACAGCCTCAGCTTTAATGATCTTGATCTTCAATCCCCTTTTATTGTTCATCCTCTTTTATTAATCCTACAACATGAACCTTAAAGAGACTTTAGTTGTTAGTGTAAAAACAGTTCAAAGCAGTTCAATTATTTGCGGCTTTTTGCGCCGCAATCGGTGGAAACAATGTATTTCCAAGTCCAGTTTGTCCCTATTCAGCTGCATGAACAGCAGCTCGGTGTCTGACCCCTCAATGTCGCAACTCTGACAGCAGATGTCTCTGGAGAGGAAGAGGAGGAGCTCCATGCCGTTTTCACTGATGTTACCAGAGCCATTCTAGTAGAAGAGTTGCGACATTGAGGGGTCAGAAAACAGCATGGTCACGTGGTTCATGTACTCCCGCGAGTCCATAGGCTTCAATGCGTTCAGTAACTTCCGGCTGGCACTACTCTTGTCACTATCCAACAGAAGTCTATGTAGAGGGACTGGCCCCATGAAGTGAACGGAGTTGGCGTAACTCTGTCTATTTCCAAGGCTCTGGAATCTGGATGTTACCAGACTTAGCACCATCGTGTTTCTCTCTTTGTTACGTCAACCGGCGCGAAGCTTCCAGTGTGTTATTAGTGTGTGTTGGAACAGAGTTCACCGAGCCTGCAAGAAGAAACTAAAACACTGATCTACACACAGTCACACTGCAGGTTAGTAAAACACTGATCTACACACAGTCACACTGCAGGTTAGTAAAACACTGATCTACACACAGTCACACTGCAGGTTAGTAAAACACTGATCTACACACAGTCACACTGCAGGTTAGTAAAACATGTTGAGTTGAACAGGAGCTTAGCTAAAGAGCTGTAGCCTGTAGTTAGCTCTGGTCCAGAGCTCCACTGCTGCTATGAGTCTGTCTTGGCTTGCATTGGAGCTGAGTAACATACAATGCAATCTGCCATTACTCCACCTGACCAGCTTCTCTTCTGGAGTGGCTATATAAAGAACGTTTTACTTTATTCACCAAAACAAACACGGCCTGTGTGATTAGAAAGATTAGACCTGAGTGGAGTGAAGTGAAGTTGGCACCCTTTTTCAAATTTTGAAAAAAAAAAAAAAAAAAAAAAAAAAAAAAAAAAAAAAAAACGCCCACTTAAGGTGGTCTAAAACGGACTAAAATGGGCTCATCTTTTAGTGCGCCGCTGAAATCGGCGTTTGTGCCAAGCACTAAAAGATGAGACATTTTAATCCGTTTTAGACCACCCCAAGTGCGGCGTCCAGATTGACAAAGCTCAGGACCTATAACTTCAATTATCTCCTGAATGGTAGCAGCACAAATTCCACCACACGGATAAAATGGACTTTTTGCCCATGGTTGATTGTTTTGTACCGGGCTCAGTGTGTTTCCATTATAAGGCTTTCTAATCACACAAGCCAGGCGCGTAGAGTTTGTGTAGGCTGCAAGGCTGCAGCCTACATGAGGATTTCAGTAGGATTTCACAGGGGCTGTGGTCTCGACTTAATTGCCCAGGCTAGGCTTGGGCCAGGAATTCAGGGTAGGGGAAAAAATCACCCTTGCATGGTAGCCTAACTGACAAACAATGAGTAGTGATGGGGGATTTGGGCTATACATTACAATGGCATGTTTCCAAAGGTGTTAGACTTCATTAAGCCTTTTCTTATCAAATGGCTCAAAACCTGTTTAGCTGGTCCTGGAGACTGGAGGTGTTGATGGTCCCCAAAACAGCAGGATGGCTCATGAATGGCCCATCACTATTTCCACTAACCAGCCTCTCTCTCTCCACTGCGTGGAGAGGCTGGGGGATAAAAGATTGCCCCAAAACAAACAACTGCAACAGATTTATCGTCAGGGAGGAAAGTTATATCCACAGTGATTGATTGATTGATTCATTAGAAGAGGGTCCCCAACGTCGGAAATATTAAACATGTATTTTGCAGCATCACCATCCGTCTGTGTGGAATCAGGTTCCAAGCCCAGGAACACTTGCTTGGTTGATTTATAATCCATTTAGTCTGTTGTTTATAATACTAGAAGCGAGCATAACTTTAGCCAACTAAACAAACAACTGGGAGCCGGTAGCAGCAGAGCCGTAATGGAGAGTTACGCAAACTGTTCGTGTCATGGGGCATGCATGCCTATAGCTCTTATTTGCGCCAGCCTCGTTGAATACAATGCATTGCCAACTCCAGTTTGTCCCTATTCAGGCTGCGTAAACAGCGCTCGGTGTCTGACTCCTCAATGTCACAACTCGTCTTCTACTATGGCTCTTTTGCTAAATCTTTTGCCAAAACAAACAAATAAATACATATGCAATACATTGAATATACTTGTATTGCGTATGTTATCCACATTTTATTCACATTTCTCTTTTTTGCATTACTAATTAGAATGTTACAATTAATGGCACACAGAGACGCCCCTACATGAGGACGGACGCAAGACACCTCTGACACGAGCCGTGTTTGTTTTGGTGAGAAGGTAAAACGTTCTTCATATATCCACTCCACAAGAGAAGCTGGTCAGCAGGGAAAGACACAGAGGCAGAGTGCAATGACTGCCTTCAAGACAAATATATCTTGTGTTGTGTTCAGAGATGCCCACGAGTCTCGCCGGTCGAGTCGGAGTCAAGTCGGAGTCTTTGGCTTCGGAATCGGAGTCAAGTCGCGAGTCTCTGACCTCGACTTGCGAGTCGAGTCGCGAGTCTTTTTTTCTTTCTATCGTTTTTAAAATGTAGCCTGAATACAAAACTATGAACCGACGGATTGCACAATGCTACAACACAGCCACATTAGCTCCGACGGAACCCCTTTCTCTGCTCCGTCCCTCGGAGCGGAGGGACTGAGCAGAGAGAGGGGTTCCGTCAGAGCTAAGCCACATAGACACGGCGGTCTCAGTATAGCATATATATGACCACGTTAGGAAAGGGTGAACAAATGTACTCACAAATGCTTGCTTATCACGTTCGAAGTTCCACAACTGCAACGAATTTATCGTCAGGGCTGAAAGTTAGAAGAGGGTCCCCAACGTCTGAAATATTAAACATGTATTTTGCAGCATCACCATCCGTCTGTGTGGAATCAGGTTCCAAGCCCAGGAACACTTGCTTGGTTGATTTATAATCCATTTAGTCTGTTGTTTATAATAGAAGCGAGCATAACTTTAGCCAACTAAACAAACAACTGGGAGCCGGTAGCAGCAGAGCCGTAATGAGTTACGCAAACTGTGTTCGTGTCATGGGGCACGCATGCCTATAGCTCTTATTTGCGCCAGCCTCGTTGAATACAATGCATTACCAACTTCAGTTTGTCCCTATTCAGGCTGCGTAAACAGCGCTCAGTGTCTGACTCCTCAATGTCGCAACTCGTCTTCTACTATGGCTCTGTTGCTTTGTGGCAGTGACGTCGTTACTGTCGTAAACACGCTATGGCGAGGCCAAAGGAGCGAATACATTACCCATAGTATTCTGAATTGAAGTACGATAAATAAAATTCAGATATGGTCCTATAGTCCTAACAGTATAGTCCCTGTACTAGTACAGATAGTGTTGAAATCTACTCATTTATTTCTACTCATCTACTCATTTTTCTTAACATTAGCAATTGCTAATAGAGAGCTGTGCAAACTGCGTTTGTGTCATGGGGCACACATGCCTATAGCTTCTTATTTGCGTCGCCCTCGTTGAAAACAATGTATTTCCAACTCAATTTTGTCCCTATTCAGGTTGCAGGAACAGCGCTCGAGCGCTCAGTTTCTGACTCCTCAATGTCACAACTCTTGTACTAGATGGCTCTCTTCGGTGCACCCACGCCTTTGTTGTACAAACCTTTGTTGTATGGTCACCATGACAACCCGTATTAGTCTCCTACGAAGTCAAATCACGGCGACAAAGCCGCTCCGATCCAAAAACTTGATTACAAACGTGCCATCCTCACTCAGTTTTCAAGCGATTGTTTTAATTCCAACTTGTAAATATAGTGTATAATTTATATATTTTATATTTTCATTGGGTAAAGGTATAGGCCATGTTTTTTTTCATCAAACAATATGAAGATAGATAATGTCATCACGCAGCTTAGAGACAGTGCGCTGGCAGTCAATCATGCCAGTCTGAATCTGTGCCAGATCTATTAAGCAAAGCTGCCTATAATATTAAATGAAAAAGCCAATAACTTTGCCTGCTATGTACTGTATGTTTGTCATACCTTTTAATTTTGCAGTAAAAACATGTTCAGCGAAATCCCCTGTTTATAGCATGTGCGCTGCGCACGAGAACTCCTGCAGTGCCCAAACTCTGTTTTCCTTTGCGCGCGGGGGTTGACAGGAAAAAAGGACAGTGGATTTTTTTGTGGGTACAAAAAAGTAATGCAAGACTCTTAAAGACTCGGGGAGTCATTGAGAGTCATTGAGCTCGAGTTCGAGTCAGTCATTAGGGACGGAGTCCGAGTCGAGTCCCGAGTCGCAAACGAGTCCGAGTCTTCAACTCGAGTCGCCATCTCTGGTTGTGTTATAGTGCAATAAGTTGCACACTTGCCCGATCGGGCAACCAGGTAGCAGTACTCACTTGCCCCACCATTTTTTTTACTTGTCCCGGGCAAGTGTTAGTGTCAAGCCCTGGATGTGTTCTATAGTGCATTGTGCGTGCACCGTTCCTTTCCGTCCCTGTGTGAAAACATTACTGCTACCACAGTGTGGTAACACATGGTACAAGCAGCTTGGTCCTATTGGATGTGTAAGTCTATGTACCAAACTATAAGGCTGTACCATGGAGTAAACATAAAGTTATGGTCATGTAATTAAGTACATTTTTATTTATAAAGCAACTTTCGAAACAAAGTTACAAGGTGCTGTACAGCAGGACAACAAGGAACAAGAACAATGACAAATAAAATAGAAACAGATACTATTAAAATACAACTATAAATGAAGAGAAGAAACCCTTTACAGGACAAAATGTATTCTATATAAATGAGTTTTTAACAGGATTTGAAGGTGTTGACAGACTGCATGTTTTATAGATACAGGAAGATGGAAGATGTATAGGCTGTATAGGTTTTTATTGTATTGTTTTTATGAAACTTGCTTTGGCAATGTAAACGTCTGTTTTCTCATGCCAATAAAGCTCCATCGAATTGAATTGAATATAAGCCAGCCAACTGAGAGACAGAGAGGCAGGGGGCGACAGTACGCAGTTACAGCTTTTTCCTATTGGTTTATGTAAGTCCATGTGGTAGATTGTGGGACTGCATCATGTTGCATCTTCTGTTAATGTTCCCAAACCTATGTTACTGCACTTGTAGTGTATTTCTCTGCTCTGTGTGTGCTGTGTACTGCCTTCTTAATGTGTGCTACAAAAGTGTCCCCCCACTTAAAGTGTCCCCCTGTTTAAACTCAGTTCCGCAATTCGCGTAAAGTGTCCCACTGGTACCTGCATGATGGGTGGGGCAAATTGTGTATAAAGTTCTGTAAAATAAAAATAGGAGACTCATAGGAGACTGCCAGACTGTAACTCAATGAAAAACTAAAAGTTGTTTGTTCTGGTGATTTCAACAGATCACCACAGCCAGAAGGCTCTACAGAAGTCAACTTCATCAGAGGAACATCCAGAGATGGACGAGGGATGTGGACAGTCGGATGCACGGATGCAACCTGTTAAGTTGTACAAACTAGGTATGTACTGTATGTTTTCCTGCGCGCACACACACACTCACACTCACACACACACACACACACACACACACTAATGCCCCACCCTCTCTCCTCAGACTTGCTGCACCTCCCTGTGTGTAAGGAGGTTTCCACTGCACAACAAGCTCATGTTGAGGACTGTGGAACATCACCGCTGAGTTGTGATGACCAGCTACTCTCTGAGGACTGTGGAACATCACCGCTGAGTTGTGATGACCAGCTACTCTCTGAGGACTG
Source organism: Benthosema pterotum (assembly GCA_039105355.1). Taxonomy (NCBI): domain Eukaryota; kingdom Metazoa; phylum Chordata; class Actinopteri; order Myctophiformes; family Myctophidae; genus Benthosema; species Benthosema pterotum. Next base: position 46,051,672 of record CM076985.1, read on the forward strand.
TGGAACATCACCGCTGAGTTGTGATGACCAGCTACTCTCTCCTCCCTGCTCAGCAGACAGTGATGATTTGGGGAAGGTCAAAGGAACTCACTCCACGAGGAATCACCCAGGAAAGAAAAGGTTTACTTGTACAGAGTGTGGCAAAATGTTCAATCAAAAGAAACTGTTGACATTGCACACAATGATTCATACCGGGGAAAGACTCTTTACTTGTACAGTTTGTGGTAAAGGATGTTCAGATCTGAAAATACACATGAGAACCCATACAGGGGAGAGACCATATTCTTGTACAAAGTGTGGGTTAGGGTGTATTAGTAGCAGCCGGCTTACCCAACACATGAGGACTCATACAGGGGAAAAGCCATTTATTTGTACGGTTTGTGACAAAGGCTTTAGTGAGTCAGGTGAACTGAAGGCACACTTGAGGACTCATACAGGGGAAAAGCCATTTATTTGTACAGTTTGTGACAAAGGCTTTAGAACAATGAGTCACTTAAAATCACACATGAGGACTCATACAGGGGAAAAGCACTTTACTTGTACTGTTTGTGGTAAAGGATGTTCAGATCTGAAAACACACATGAGGACTCATACAGGGGAAAGGCCCTATATTTGTACAGTTTGTGGAAAAGGCTGTGTTTCCAGTGGTAACCTGAATACACACATGAGGACTCATACAGGAGAAAGGCCCTTTATTTGTAAAGTTTGTGGCAAAGGCTTTGTTTCCAGTGGTGAGCTGAAATCACACATGAGGACTCATACAGGGGAGAAGCCCTTTACTTGTACAGTTTGTGGTAAAGGATGTTCAGATCTGAAGACACACATGAGGACTCATACAGGGGAAAGGCCCTATACTTGTACAGTTTGTGGTAAAGGCTGTGTTTCCAGTGGTAACCTGAAGACACACATGAGGACTCATACAGGGGAAAAGTCCTTTACTTGTACAGTTTGTGGTAAAGGCTTTAATACTATGGGTCAGTTAAAATCACACATGATGACTCATACAGGCGAAAAGCCCTATACTTGTCAAGTTTGTGGTAAAGGCTGTAGCCAATTGTCTCAACTGAAGACTCACATGAGGACTCATACACGGGAGAAGCCCTTTACTTGTACAGTTTGTGGTAAAGGATGTTCAGATCTGAAAAGACACATGAGGACTCATACAGGGGAAAGGCCCTATATTTGTACAGTTTGTGGCAAAGGCTGTGCTTGCAGTGGTAACCTGAAGAAACACATGAGGACTCATACAGGTGAAACGCCCTTTAGGTGTACTGTTTGTGGCAAAAGATGTTCAGATCTGAAAACACACATGATGTCTCATACAGGGGAGAAGCGCTTTACTTGTGAGGTTTGTGGCAAAGGTTTTCAGATTCTGTCTCAGTTAAAACCACACATGAGGACGCATACAGGGGAAAAGCCCTATACTTGTGAGGTTTGTGGTAAAGGCTGTAGACATTTGGGTGAGCTGAATGCACACTTGAGGATTCATACAGGGGAGAAGCCCTTTTCTTGTACAGTTTGTGGCAAAGGCTTTAATACTACAAGTCTCTTAAAATCACACATGAGGACACATACAGGGGAAAAGCCCTTTACTTGTACAGTTTGTGGCAAAGGCTGTTTCTCCAATGATCAGCTAAAGATACACATGAGGACTCATACAGGGGAAAGGCCCTTTATTTGTACAGTTTGTGGCAAAGGCAGTGCTTCCAGTAGTGACCTGAAGAAACACATGAGGACTCATACCAGATAAGCAGTAAAGGCCCTTGGAGAAATTAGTGACTCATGCACAGATGCAAATATTTCAGGTTCAGCTATTATATTCTTTTTACTGCTTTCTCATGGCTCCTTAGGTAAAAATGATAAACAGCAATCATATACATTTTTGAAAGGTTACATATAGAGACGTGTGATCCTGCCTTTAGCTATATTTTTTGTTGAATGTAATGGCAAATTTGCAAGCCATTCTGCCTTATTATGTCAGGTGGATTTAGCTTCAAGTCTTCAACCCCACTTCAGCTCAGTTCATGCTAACATCGACCAGGAATTTCCAAAAGGGACTGAACTCCGTAAGCCACGTTGGCCACTTTGAAAAGTCAGGCTGAAAAGCTGAAACAGGCTGACACATTTAATGCAGATATTGGCTGTTTGAAAGCTCTGCTCGTCACATAGGAGGCTGCAGCTCTGTTGGAGATGATCCATTTTTGTCAATGTGTGGATCCACATAGGTCTGCTAGTTTGTGTTTTCCACCCTAAAACGTGAAATCAAAGCATCAGTCTGTTCTGACTGAAACCCATATGAAAGAATTGCTCCGAGTGGTAATTAATTATTAGTTGAACTGTGTGTGTGTGTGTGTGTGTGTGTGTGTGTGTGTGTGTGTGTGTGTGTGTGTGTGTGTGTGTGTGTGTGTGTGTGTGTGTGTGTGTGTGCGAGAGAGAGACAATGCACAATATGTTTATTGTTGAAAATAACTGGCCTACTCCATCCTTCCATCTTCAACCCATTATCCGTAGTCTTGTCGTAGGGGCTAGGAGTACATTTCTGCCACAATCGTTATTTATTTACATGTTTTAGAACATACTATAGGCCAGGGGTGGGCAATTATTTTTCCCAAGGGGCCAAATGAGATACATAAAATATTGTGGAGGACCAAGACCAAAAGCTGAGTCTGTGTAATATTAATTTCAAGATAAAAGTAAGAGTAAGACCAACCATTTTGACACCAGGGCCCTCAATTTATTCAGTATTTGAGCCATGGACCAACATTTGATGACATATTAACCCCACAGACCCCAAAACTAAATATTTCTTTTGCTTTTGTCCACAATTCCAGCCTGGATTTCACAAACAAAACAGGCAAACATAGATAAAAAAATGACCATTCTTTTACATTCTCTGGCTCAGATGAATATTTTAACTCTTGAGATTGTAAACATGTTGCGGGTCCATTTGGTTTCATTTTTACGCTCTCAAAGAGTTACATCTGGTTAACCAACTTTCTGTATTCAACTGGAACTCTCTCAAGGACCTCTGGTGGTCCCCAGACCACTGGTTGAAAACCACAGTACCCTTTCACAGGCCGGTCAGAGTCAGCTAAAGGGCCACATTTGCGGGACGCATGATGCCCAGGTATGCTATAGGCAGTCAGTAGGTCTATATGTGTTTCAGTCAGTTAATGGTGCAAGTATTCATTACAAAACATCAATGGAATGAAAAATACAATTTTGTATGAATTAATATGAAGTTAGAATTGAATGAAGTTACTGATTAAAAACTGATTAAAACATTTTTTCTATATATAACGTTTTTGAACCTTTTTCTGCCCCGGAGGGGAAAGTGCCTCCATGACACCCTCCTAAAATCACCAATGCACCTACCGCTATTTCCTTGCTATATTTTGTCTCTCTACCATGTCAATAGCGTTGACACTCACTTTCATTTTTAGTACAGTCAAGGTTCATCCATCAACCGTGTCAACAATGTGTCCAGTGTATTTGTTTTGCCTTCATAAAGTCAACATACCATAACTAAATACAATTGAAATTAAATAAAATGTTCCTTTTTTGTATTCCAATTCACCAATGGCAATAAATGATTCAGGATTCCCAATTCAAACATAGCAGAAATCCTGCAACGTCTTTTAATCCACCTGTCTCATCCTACTTACTATTTCATCCATATATTTAGTGTTTAGATTTTCTATTGTTTTTCATGCATCTTTCATAGATTGCTGCTGCTGTGTTTTTATATTGTCTCCTCTTCACCACTGTAAATGACGTTATAATGTATTCAGGGCATAAATAAAGGTTTAAAATGTTTGTATTTAGTAGCCATGTTATTTTTATTATTGTGTTTCTTTTTGTTTCGTATAGACCTGCGCAGTGACGTCACCGCCCTTGTTCCAAAAGTGGATTGCCCATTCATTTTTTTTCATAGACCTTTCGAAAATAATTCATATAAAGATGATTACGCCGCGGACAAAGCCAACTCGGGTCGTGACGAATGATTCCATTTCTGGAACAGGGATGGTGACGTCACTGCGCAGGTCTATATTGTATGCATTTCTCAGAAGGAAACATCCTAAAAGAAAGATCATTCATTTAACATGGTGAAACACAACTTGATGTGTGTCAACATGTTAATGATTATTTTTTTATCATGTCCACACAAACATCTCTAAGGTGTATCAGGTAGCACCACTGTGAAGTGTTGGTATTTTAAATCAGGGCCGGATTTAGCCAGCCCCACTTGGGTGGGCTGGAAGAATGGCAGGGTGGGATACTCCAAGGTTTATCATATGAAGCAGTGGTTTTCAACCTTTTTGACCTCAGGGCCCACTATTTATTCGGCATTTGAGCCACTGACCACAATTTGATGACATTTTAGCCCCACAGACCCCAAAACGAAAGATGTATTTTGCTTTTGTCCAGAATTCCATTTGGGAAACAAAACAGTCAAACATACAGAATAGATCAAAATGACCATTAATCTTCTACATTCTCTAGCTGAGTAGACTTGGTATAATTCACATGCTGAATATTTTAACTCATGAGAGTGTAAACATCAAACCAAATGGAACCACCATTTTTACACTCTGAAAGAGTTACATCTGGTTAACCAGTTGGACCTCTCTCTCAACAACTGATGAAAACCACTGATCATTACCTTTCATTGGGTGGGCTCTGCTCACCCCTGCCCCCCTCTAGATCCGGCCCTGTCTTAAACTCATGTATTGTAGCGTGTACTGGACGCAATAATCTGTCCTGATTACCTGTAGTGTGTGGTTTGATTTGATTTGTTGGGGTGTGTGTGTGTGTGTGTGTGTGTGTGTGTGTGTGTGTGTGTGTGTGTGTGTGTGTGTGTGTGTGTGTGTGTGTGTGTGTGTGTGTGTGTGTGTGTGTGTGTGTGTGTGTGCGCGCGTGCGCAGAGCCATCTAGTGTCAGAGTTGCGACATTGCGAATCAGAAACTGAGCGCTCGAGCTGCTGTTAATGCAGCTTGACACACTGGAGTTGGAAATGCATCGTTTCCATGAGGGTGTCGCAAATAAGAGCAAATAAGACCTCCAAGTCTCCATAGAAGTCTATTAAGAGTCGCCATTGAACTGGCCCCATGAATTGCCGTAACTCCTACTGTGTGTGTGTGTGTGTGTGTGTGTGTGTGTGTGTGTGTGTGTGTGTGTGTGTGTGTGTGTGTGTGTGTGTGTGTGTGCGCGCGCGCGCCGCACTGAAACCCGCCAATCAGAGGCTCCGTCGGCGAGAGAGGCGGTGCCGTGGTGGAGTATAGACAGAGTTACGCCAACTCCGTTCACTTCATGGGGCCAGTTCAATGGAGACTCTTCTACATCTATTGACAACAAACAGTTCAATGGAGGCTCTTCTACATCTATGAACAACAAACAGTTCAATGGAGACTCTTCTACATCTATTGACAACAAACAGTTCAATGGAGGCTCTTCTACATCTATTGACAACAAACAGTTCAATGGAGGCTCTTCTACATCTATTGACAACAAACAGTTCAATGGAGGCTCTTCTACATCTATTGACAACAAACAGTTCAATGGAGGCTCTTCTACATCTATTGACAATGGAGACAACAAACAGTTCAATGGAGGCTCTTCTACATCTATTGACAACAAACAGTTCAATGGAGGCTCTTCTACATCTATTGACAATGGAGACAACAAACAGTTCAATGGAGGCTCTTCTACGTCTATTTCCAAGTCCAGTTTGTCCCTATTCAGCTGCATGAACAGCAGCTCGGTGTCTGACCCCTCAATGTCGCAACTCTGACAGCAGATGTCTCTGGAGAGGAAGAGGAGGAGCTCCATGCCGTTTTCACTGATGTTACCAGAGCCATTCTAGTAGAAGAGTTGCGACATTGAGGGGTCAGAAAACAGCATGGTCACGTGGTTCATGTACTCCCGCGAGTCCATAGGCTTCAATGCGTTCAGTAACTTCCGGCTGTCACTACTCTTGTCACTATCCAACAGAAGTCTATGTAAAGGGACTGGACCCATGAAGTGAACGGAGTTGGCGTAACTCTGTCTATTTCCAAAGCTCTGGAATCTGGATGTTACCAGACTGAGCACCATCGTGTTTCTCTCTTTGTTACGTCAACCGGCGCGAAGCTTCCAGCGTGTTATTAGTGTGTGTTGGAACAGAGTTCACCGAGCCTGCAAGAAGAAACTAAAACACTGATCTACACACAGTCACACTGCAGGTTAGTAAAACACTGATCTACACACAGTCACACTGCAGGTTAGTAAAACACTGATCTACACACAGTCACACTGCAGCTTAGTAAAACACTGATCTACACACAGTCACACTGCAGGTTAGTAAAACACTGATCTACACACAGTCACACTGCAGGTTAGTAAAACACTGATCTATACACAGTCACACTGCAGGTTAGTAAAACACTGATCTATACACAGTCACACTGCAGGTTAGTAAAACACTGATCTACACACAGTCACACTGCAGGTTAGTAAAACACTGATCTACACACAGTCACACTGCAGGTTAGTAAAACACTGATCTACACACAGTCACACTCAGTGATGGGCAAGTTACTGGGAAAATGTAGTAACCTACACTACTTGTTACTCTCGAAAAAATGTAGCTAAGCTACACAACAAGCTATCCCTTGTAAATTGTAGCAAGATACACTACAAGCTACATGACAAAAGTAGCTTGATGTAGCTTGCTACATCAACACTAGATATATAAAAATATATATCTCAACTTATTGTACAACTTTCTGAATAATAATCATAATAATAAAATAATATCAACAAATGTGTATTATGTATATTGGAGGGATGTATATTTTAGGTTTTCTGCCCATTAAAAATGAGTGGAATTTGAAAATGTGTGCGGGAAAATGTAGTAAGCTACAATCCTTGTTACTCAAAATAAGTAGTGTAGCTTTACTACAAACTACTCGAAAATGTAGTGTAGCTTCACTACAAGCTATTCCCAGAACAAATGTAGTAAGCTACACTACAAGTTACGGGAAAATGTAGTTAAGCTATGTAGCTTAGCTACTTGTAACAAGCTACTGCCCATCACTGGTCACACTGCAGGTTAGTAAAACACTGATCTACACACAGTCACACTGCAGGTTAGTAAAACACTGATCTACACACAGTCACACTGCAGGTTAGTAAAACACTGAATGAATGAATGAATGAATGAATGAATGAATGAATGACATTTTTAATAACAGAGATGAGTTACAGTACAAGTCAAGTACACACTGCTACAGAACTGATAACAGCTTGGAGAATTACAGTACAATTCAGTACAAATGCATCAAATCTGAAAAAGCTGATTGGACACACTAGTTAAGCATACACTTGTTTACAATAGTGGCCAACTTGTTCATTTCATTGAGGCATTCAAATACCGTACAAACAAAAAAACTACTTCAGTGAAGTCAGAAGCAGCAAATCATGGAGGCAAAATCATAGCGAAGGTAAAAAAGGGAAAAGAGAAATGTACAAAGAGGAGAGGACTGATCTACACACAGTCACACTGCAGGTTAGTAAAACACTGATCTACACACAGTCACACTGCAGGTTAGTAAAACACTGATCTACACACAGTCACACTGCAGGTTAGTAAAACACTGATCTACACACAGTCACACTGCAGGTTAGTAAAACACTGATCTACACACAGTCACACTGCAGGTTAGTAAAACACTGATCTACACACAGTCACACTGCAGCTTAGTAAAACACTGATCTACACACAGTCACACTGCAGGAGGTTAGTAAAACACTGATCTACACACAGTCACACTGCAGGTTAGTAAAACACTGATCTACACACAGTCACACTGCAGCTTAGTAAAACACTGATCTACACACAGTCACACTGCAGGTTAGTAAAACATGTTGAGTTGAACAGGAGCTTAGCTAAAGAGCTGTAGCCTGTAGTTAGCTCTGGTCCAGAGCTCCACTGCTGCTATGAGTCTGTCTTGGTTTGCATTGGAGCTCTGTAACATACAATGCAATCTGCCATTACTCCACCTGACCAGCTTCTCTTCTGGAGTGGAAATATAAAGAACGTTTTACTTTATTCACCAAAACAAACACGGCCTGTGTGATTAGAAAGATTACTTACGTTGGTGTTAGACCTGAGTGGAGTGAAGTGAAGTTGGCACCCTTTTTCAAATTTTGAAAAAAAAAAAAAAAAAAAAAAAATGCCCACTTAAGGTGGTCTAAAACGGACTAAAATGGGCTCATCTTTTAGTGCGCCGCTGAAATCGGCGTCTGTTGTTTATAATACTAGAAGCGAGCATAACTTTAGCCAACTAAACAAACAACTGGGAGCCAGTAGCAGCAGAGCCGTAATGGAGAGTTACGCAAACTGTGTTCGTGTCATGGGGCACGCATGCCTATAGCTCTTATGTGCGCCAGCCTCGTTGAAAACAATGCATTACCAACTCCAGTTTGTCCCTATTCAGGCTGCGTAAACAGCGCTCGGTGTCTGACTCCTCAATGTCGCAACTCGTCTTCTACTATGGCTCTGTTGCTTTGTGGCAGTGACGTCGTTACTGTCGTAAACACGCTATGGCCAGGCCAAAGGAGCGAATACATTACCCATAGTTAGTATTCTGAATTGAAGTACGATAAATGAAATTCAGATATGGTCCTATAGTCCTAACAGTATAGTCCCTGTACTAGTACAGATAGTGTTGAAATCTACTCATTTATTTCTACTCATCTACTCATTTTTCTTAACATTAGCAATTGCTAATAGAGAGCTGTGCAAACTGCGTTCGTGTCATGGGGCACGCATGCCTATAGCTTCTTATTTGCGTCGCCCTCGTTGAAAGCAATGTATTTCCAACTCAATTTTGTCCCTATTCAGGTTGCAGGAACAGCGCTCGAGCGCTCAGTTTCTGACTCCTCAATGTCGCAACTCTTCTACTAGATGGCTCTCTTCGGTGCACCCACGCCTTTGTTGTACAAACCTTTGTTGTATGGTCACCATGACAACCCGTATTAGTCCCCTACGAAGTCAAATCACGGCGACAAAGCCGCTCCGATCCAAAAACTTGAGATTACAAACGTGCCATCCTCACTCAGTTTTCAAGCGATTGTTTTAATTCCAACTTGTAAATACAGTGTATAATTTATATATTTTATATTTTCATTGGGTAAAGGTATAGGCCATGTTTTTTTCATCAAACAATATGAAGATAGATAATGTCATCACGCAGCTTAGAGACAGTGCGCTGGCAGTCAATCATGCCAGTTTGAATCTGTGCCAGATCTATTAAGCAAAGCTGCCTATAATATTAAATGAAAAAGTCAATAACTTTGCCTGCTATGTACTGTATGTTTGTCATACCTTTTAATTTTGCATTAAAAACATGTTCAGCGAAATCCCCTGTTTATAGCGTGTGCGCTGCGCACGAGAACTCCTGCAGTGCCCAAACTCTGTTTTCCTTTGCGCGCGGGGGTTGACAGGAAAAAAGGACAGTGGATTTTTTTGTGGGTACAAAAAAGTAATGCAAGACTCTTAAAGACTCGGGGAGTCATTGAGAGTCATTGAGCTCGAGTTCGAGTCGAGTCAGTTATTAGGGACGGAGTCCGAGTCGAGTCCCGAGTCCCATTTTGCCAACTCGAGTCGCAAACAACTCCGAGTCGCCATCTCTGGTTGTGTTATAGTGCAAGTAAGTTGCACACTTGCCCGATCGGGCAACCAGGTAGCAGTACTCCCTTGCCCCACCATTTTTTTACTTGTCCCGGGCAAGCGGGCAAGTGTTAGTGTCAAGCCCTGGATGTGTTCTATAGTGCATTGTGCGTGCACCGTTCCTTTCCGTCCCTGTGTGAAAACATTACTGCTACCACAGTGTGGTAACACATGGTACAAGCAGCTTGGTCCTATTGGTTGTGTAAGTCTATGTACCAAACTATAAGGCTGTACCATGGAGTAAACATAAAGTTATGGTCATGTAATTAAGTACATTTTTATTTATAAAGCAACTTTCGAAACAAAGTTACAAGGTGCTGTACAGCAGGACAACAAGGAACAAGAACAATGACAAATAAAATAGAAACAGATACTATTAAAATACAACTATAAATGAAGAGAAGAAACCCTTTACAGGACAAAATGTATTCTATATAAACAGGATTTGAAAGTGTTGACAGACTGCATGTTTTATAGATACAGGAAGATGGAAGATGTATAGGCTGTATAGGTTTTTATTGTATTGTTTTTATGATACTTGCTTTGGCAATGTAAACGTCTGTTTTCTCCTGCCAATAAAGCTCTATCGAATTAAATTGAATATAAGCCAGCCAACTGAGAGACAGAGAGGCAGGGGGCGACAGTACGCAGTTACAGCTTTTTCCTATTGGTTTATGTAAGTCCATGTTAATGTTCCCAAACTTATGTTACTACACTTGTATTGTAGTGTATTTCTCTGCTCTGTGTGTGCTGTGTACTGCCTTCTTAATGTGTGCTACAAAAGTGTCCCCCCACTTAAAGTGTCCCCCTGGTACCTGCATGATGGGTGGGGCAAATTGTATATGAAGTTCTGTAAAATCAAAATAGGAGACTCATAGGAGACTGCAAGACTGTAACTCAATGAAAAACTAAAAGTTGCTTCTACTGGTGATTTCAACAGATCACCACAGCCAGAAGGCTCTACAGAAGTCAACTTCATCAGGGGAACATCCAGAGATGGACGAGGGATGTGGACAGTTGGATGCACGGATGCAGCCTGTTGTAAAGTTGTACAAACTAGGTATGTACTGTATGTTTTATTTAGAGTGGTGATAGTCTTAAGGCCTACACACACACACACACACACACACACACACACACACACACACACACACACACACACACACACACACACACACACACACACACACACACACACACACACACACTAATACCCCACCCTCTCTCCTCAGACTTGCTGCACCTCCCTGTGTGTAAGGAGGTTTCCACTGCACAACAAGCTGATGTTGAGGACTGTGGAACATCACCGCTGAGTTGTGATGACCAGCTACTCTCTCCTCCCTGCTCAGCAGACAGTGATGGTTTGGGGAAGGTCAAAGGAACTCACTCCACGAGGAATCACCCAGGAAAGAAAAGGTTTACTTGTACAGAGTGTGGCAAAATGTTCAATCAAAAGAAACTGTTGACATTGCACACAATGATTCATACCGGGGAAAGACGCTTTACTTGTACAGTTTGTGGTAAAGGATGTTCAGATCTGAAAATACACATGAGGACTCATACAGGGGAAAAGCGCTTTACTTGTACAGTTTGTGGTAAAGGATGTTCAGATCTGAAAATACACATGAGAACCCATACAGGGGAGAGACCATATTCTTGTACAAAGTGTGGGTTAGGCTGTATTAGTAGCAGCCGGCTTACCCAACACATGAGGACTCATACAGGGGAAAAGCCATTTATTTGTACGGTTTGTGGTAAAGGCTGTAGTTATTCAGGTGGACTGAAGGCACACTTGAGGATTCATACAGGGGAGAAGCCCTTTTCTTGTACAGTTTGTGACAAAGGCTTTAGAACAATGAGTCACTTAAAATCACACATGAGGACTCATACAGGGAAAAAGCACTTTACTTGTACTGTTTGTGGTAAAGAATGTTCAGATCTGAAAACACACATGAGGACTCATACAGGGGAAAGGCCCTATATTTGTACATTCTGTGGAAAAGGCTGTGTTTCCAGTGGTAACCTGAATACACACATGAGGACTCATACAGGAGAAAGGCCCTTTATTTGTAAAGTTTGTGGCAAAGGCTTTGTTTCCAGTGGTGAGCTGAAATCACACATGAGGACTCATACAGGGGAAAAGCCCTTTACTTGTACTGTTTGTGGTAAAGGATGTTCAAATCTGAAAACACACATGAGGACTCATACAGGGGAAAGGCCCTATATTTGTACAGTTTGTGGAAAAGGCTGTGTTTCCAGTAGTAACCTGAAGACACACATGAGGACTCATACAGGAGAAAAGCCCTTTTCTTGTACAGTTTGTAGCAAAGGCTTTAATACTGCAGGTCTCTTAAAATCACACATGAGGACACATACAGGGGAAAAGCCCTATATTTGTCAAGTTTGTGGTAAAGGCTGTAGCCAATTGATTCAACTGAAGATACACATGAGGACTCATACAGGGGAAAAGCCCTTTACTTGTACAGTTTGTGGTAAAGGATGTTCAGATCTGAAAAGACACATGAGGACTCATACAGGGGAAAGGCCCTATATTTGTACAGTTTGTGGCAAAGGCTGTGCTTGCAGTGGTAGCCTGAAGAAACACATGAGGACTCATACAGGTGAAACGCCCTTTAGGTGTACTGTTTGTGGCAAAGGATGTTCAGATCTGAAAACACACATGATGTCTCATACAGGGGAGAAGCGCTTTACTTGTACAGTTTGTGGCAAAGGTTTTCATTTTATGTCTCAGTTAAAACCACACATGAGGACGCATACAGGGGAAAAGCCCTATACTTGTGAGGTTTGTGGTAAAGGCTGTAGACATTTGGGTGAGCTGAATGCACACTTGAGGATTCATACAGGGGAGAAGCCCTTTTCTTGTACAGTTTGTAGCAAAGGCTTTAATACTACAAGTCTCTTAAAATCACACATGAGGACACATACAGGGGAAAAGCCCTTTACTTGTACAGTTTGTGGCAAAGGCTGTGTTTCCAATGATCAGCTGAAGATACACATGAGGACTCATACAGGGGAAAGGCCCTATATTTGTACAGTTTGTGGCAAAGGCTGTGCTTCCAGTAGTGACCTGAAGAAACACATGAGGACTCATACCAGATAAGCAGTAAAGGCCCTTGGTGAAATTAGTGACTCATGCACAGATGCAAATATTTCAGGTACAGCTATTATATTCTTTTTACTGCTTTCTCATGGCACCTAAGGAGTTTAACTCCTTAGGTAAAAATCATAAACGCCAATCATATACATTTTTGAAAGGTTACTTATAGAGACGTGTGACTGTGCCTTTAGCTATATTTTTTGTTGAACGTAATGGCAAATTTGCAAGCCATTCTGCCTTATTATATCAGGTGGATTTAAGAAATTTCAAAGCTTCAAATCTTCAACCCTACTTCAGCTTAGTTCATCATGCTAGCATCGAACAGGAATTTCCAAAAGGGACTGAACTCCGTAAGCCACGTTGGCCACTTTGAAAAGTCAGGCTGAAAAGCTGAAACAGGCTGACACATTTAATGCAGATATTGGCTGTTTGAAAGCTCTGTTGGTCACAGAGGAGGCTGAAACTCTGTTGGAGATGATCCATTTTTGTCAATGTTTGGATCCACATAGGTCTGCCAGTTTGTGTTTTCCACCCTAAAACATGTGAAATCAAAGCATCAATCTGTTCTGACTGAAACCCATATGAAAGAATTGCTCCGAGTGGTAATTAATGAATTATTGCTTGAACTGTGTGTGTGTGTGTGTGTGTGTGTGTGTGTGTGTGTGTGTGTGTGTGTGTGTGTGTGTGTGTGTGTGTGTGTGTGCGTGCGTGCGTGCGTGCGTGCGTGCGTGCGTGAGAGACAGTGCACATTATGTTTATAGCTGAAAATAACTGGCCTACTCCATCCTTCCATCTTCAACCCATTATCCGTAGTCTTGTCGTAGGGGCTAGGAGTACATTTCTGCCACAATCGTTATTTATTTACATGTTTTAGAACATACTTATATTTCCCAAGGGGCCAAATGAGGTACATAAAATATTGTGGAGGGCCAAGACCAAAAGCTGAGTCTGTGTAATATTAATTTCAAGATAAAAGTAAGAGTAAGACCAACCATTTTGACACCAGGGCCCTCAATTTATTCAGTATTTGAGCCATGGACCAACATTTGATGACATATTAACCCCACAGACCCCAAAACTAAATATTTCTTTTGCTTTTGTCCACAATTCCAGCCTGGATTTCACAAACAAAACAGGCCAACATAGATAAAAAATGACCATTCTTTTACATTCTCTGGCTCAGATGAATATTTTAACTCTTGAGATTGTAAACATGTTGCGGGTCCATTTGGTTTCATTTTTACGCTCTCAAAGAGTTACATCTGGTTAACCAACTTTCCGTATTCAACTGGAACTCTCTCAAGGACCTCTGGTGGTCCCCGGACCACTGGTTGAAAACCACAGTACCCTTTCACAGGCCGGTCAGAGTCAGCTTAAGGGCCACATTTGCGGGACGCATGATGCCTAGGTATGCTATAGGCAGTCAGTAGGTCTATATGTGTTTCATGTCAATATCAGTCAGTTAATGTTGCAAGTATTCATTACAAAACATCAATGGAATGAAAAATACAATTTTGTATGAATTAATATGACGTTAGAATTGAATGAAGTTACTGATTAAAAACTGATTAAAACATTTTTTCTATATATAACATTTTTCAACCTTTTTCTGCCCCAGGAGGGGAAAGTGCCTCCATGACACCCTCCTAAAATCACCAATGCACCTACCGCTATTTCCTTGCTATATTTTGTCTCTCTACCATGTCAATAGCGTTGACACTCACTTTCATTTTTAGTACAGCCAAGGTTCATCCATCAACTGTGTCAACAATATTGACAATAATTCTTGTTTCCAGTGTATTTGTTTTGCGTTCATAAAGTCAACATACTATAACTAAATACAATTGAAATTAAATAAAAATGTTCCTTTTTTGTATTCCAATTCACCAATGGCAATAAATGATTCAGGATTCCCAATTCAAACATAGCAGAAATCCTGCAACGTCTTTTAATCCACCTGTCTCATCCTACTTACTATTTCATCCATATATTTAGTGTTTAGATTTTCTATTGTTTTTCATGCATCTTTCATAGATTGCTGCTGCTGTGTTTTTATATTGTCTCCTCTTCACCACTGTAAATGACGTTATAATGTATTCAGGGTATAAATAAAGGTTTAAAATGTTTGTATTTAGTAGCCATGTTATTTTTAAGGGATCAAGCAGTCCACGAAGTGGACTTGATCCCTTCTTGTTTCTGTTTCTTTTTTCCTTCTCCTTCTTCTTCTTCCGCCAAAAATAGCTGTTCTGGCTGAACCGTGCAGTCGGTTTTCGCGAAAATTGGTAATCTGGTAGAGGGTGATGCCAAACGGTGATGATGCGAAGCCTGTGACCACTGGTCAAATGGTGGCGCTATAGCACTTAACTGAAATTGCAAACTTTAAACACTCATAACTCATGAACTGCTCGACTCTCAGAAATGTAACTTATATTCACTTATGCGTCTGCTTATGTCAAACAACTTTTGTATTCTGACTTTTCACCTCTGACCTTTAGATGAACCGCCATCTTGAATTATATGTAAAACAGTTAAAATGTCTCTTCTCCTACAATCTTTGATCAAAATGCATAACAATGACCTACACATGAACTTTGAAGCCATACAAACATGAAATGGGTGTGAATTTTGTTTTCAGTGAAAAAAATGATGTTTTTACGAGCCAATGAAAATTGCTTGTTTGTGAAAATTCTTCTATTATCCCTAATCTACACATGCAAAGTAATCTGTTTATGAGATTTTACAGTTTGGTAGAGGGGGATGCCAAATAGCACTAAAACCAGTCTTGCTCCAATCGCTCAAATGGGGGCGCTATAGCAATTCTTTGAAACTGAAACATTTGAACAAGCATAACTCAGGCTTCGTTTGGCTTAAAATCATGGGACTTGTTTCTACATGTTCCTTGATTCATGTGGAACACATCTGTAATTTCGACTGGTAAGCTCCACCCCCAGAGTGTCTGCCATTTTAAGCAGTTTGAAAAATGCTCATGCTTGATTTTATGCCTGGATTTTTGATCAATTTGCATGACACCTGCTACATGAGAACTTTGGCCCCATCCGGACAAAACTTCAGAAGCAAATTTGTTTTCATCAAAAAATGACGTTTTTATAAGCCAATGAAAGTTGCTCGTTTGTGAAGAGTCTTCTTCTGCTTGTTTCTCTCTGGCAACACTGGAGCAAGTACATTGTGCCAGATTGTGTGAGAGGAATAAGCATGTGGAACTTGTTTCCATTTGTCACTTTGACCACTAAGCTCCACCCTCGGACTGCTGAATTGTGCATATTGTTCATATTGCTTACTGCTTGGTGGCGTGTTGTTGGGTTGTTTCATTGATGACAACAACTAAGCAAATCATTGTGCCTGGATAGCTCAGTCGGTAGGGTGCCTGACTTCGGAACACAAGATTGAGGGTTCAAGTCCCACTGCTGACAATACAAAGTCTGAGTCTCCAAAAACCCTGCTGTTTCCACAATCACATGATGTATTTCTTCCATGTTTCTATGGCTTATTTGTGCATATTTAAGGAGCGGTAGTGGCTCAGAGGTAGAGTAACCGGATGGTAACCACAAGGTTGCCGGTTCGATCCCGCGCTCCTGCAGAGTTAGTGTCGATGTGTCCCTGTCCCACTGCCATCAGTGTATGAATGTGTGTGTGAATGGGTGAATGTGATGTGAATCTATGTAAAGCGCCTTGGATAAAGGCGCTATATAAATGCACCATTTACCAAGCAGTCCACTGAATGTGTGTGTTGTTTCCAGTACGTTTTGTGTCTGTTGGGTAGCCTCATTGGTAGAGCGCATGACTTGGAAATGAGAGTTCCTGGGTTCAAATCCCGGCACGGACACCTAGTAATATGAGTCAATCATGCACAATCTCATGTGGTCTTCTACATCTAAGTTCATGGTTCTATGTGTAACCCAGGGTAAAACTCAATGTAATGGTGGTTGTCACCATTCGGCCATGTTGTGTTTTGTCACTATTCGGCCATGTTGTCACTAATGACAGTTCACAGCTCAGTTCACCACTCACTCACAGCTCACCAATCATTTACTCATTCACCAACTCAGTGGCCTTGTGGTTAGAGTGTCCGCCCTGAGACTGGGAGGCCAGGGTTCGATTCCCGGCCGGGTCATACCAAAGGCTCTAAAAACGGGATCCAATGCCTCCCTGCTTGGCACTCAGCATCAAGGGTTGGATTGGGGGTAAGACCCTGTGTCATACTAGCGTCATGTCCAGAGGGTGTACTTGTACATCAAGCTGCCTCATGCTACAGAAACAGGAGATAGGCACCTGCCCTATGGGCCTCATGGCTGGGCAAGGCTGTTTGACTGTCACTATTCGGCCATGTTGTCACTAATGACAGTTCATAGCTCAGTTCACCACTCACTCACAGCTCACCAATCATTCACTCAGTCACACCAGATTACAATGTGTGAGTCAGTCAGGGCAGGGCTCAAAAACCCTGCCCTGCTCCCATAATTACCTGATGTATTTCTGAAGTTCAGGCTCCCATGTTTCTATGGCTTATTTGTGCGTATTGTTCTTACTCCTTATTGCTGCTTGCTTGATCCCGTTTTATTGCTGCTTGCAGCTATATTTATTATTGTGTTTCTTTTTGTTTCGTATAGACCTGCGCAGTGACGTCACTGCCCTTGTTCCAAAAGTGGATTGCCCATTCATTTTTTTCATAGACCTTTCGAAAATAATTCATATAAAGATGATTACGTCGCGGACAAAGCCAACTCGGGTCGTGACGAATGATTCCATTTCTGGAACAGGGATGGTGACGTCACTACACAGGTCTATATTGTATGCATTTCTCAGAAGGAAACATCCTAAAAGAAAGATCATTCATTTAACATGGTGAAACACAACTTGATGTCGTCAGGTTGTGTGTCAACATGTTAATGATTATTTTTTATCCTGTCCACACAAACATCTCTAAGGTGTATCAGGTAGCACCACTGTGAAGTGTTGGTATTTTAAATCAGGGCCGGATTTAGCCAGCCCTACTGGGGTGGGCAGGACACAAAACAAACATACAGATCAAAATGACCATTAATCTTCTACATTCTCTAGTTTTGTAGGCTTGGGATAATTCACATGATGAATATTTTACCTCTTGAGAGTGTAAACATGAAACCCAATGGACCTGCCATTTTTTACACTCTTGTAGCACCCAGCCATGAACCAGCGACAACAACCCCGCCAATCGGGCTCAGCCTTATTGGCGCGACTTGTTGTGCGTTGGGCTGGCGAGTGGGAGTCCCGGGTTCGATCCCCGCTTCCGCGTAATACTACAATCTGGCGTAGTCGGCAGGATTTGGAGTGCGGGTGTTATCCCCAATATACCCGTATACGTCCTTGCGGGTCCACATGAGGGACATCACGTACGGGGGTCCGTGGTGTGAAGTGTGAAGCGCGCGGACGCGCTCCAAAAGATCAAGGGGGTGAATGTAGCACCCAGCCATGAACCAGCGACAACAACCCCGCCAATCGGGCTCAGCCTTATTGGCGCGACTTGTTGTGCGTTGGACTGGCGAGTGGGAGTCCCGGGTTCGATCCCCGCTTCCGCGTAATACTACACTCTCAAAGAGTTACATCTGGTTAACCAATTGGACCTCTCTCTCAACCACTGATTATTACCTTTCATTGGGTGGGCAGGATGAACTCATGTACTGTAGTTTATACTAGATGCAATAATCTGAATAAACTAAAATACCCACATTAGAATAAAGACAAACTGCAGCGATGCAAACTATTAGTGGGAGGGGGACCTCAGGGTGAAATGTATCTATTCTATAGATTCTATAGTGTGTGTGTGTGTGTGTGTGTGTGTGTGTGTGTGTGTGTGTGTGTGTGTGTGTGTGTGTGTGTGTGTGTGTGTGTGTGTGTGTGTGTGTGTGTGTGTGTGTGTGTGTGTGTGTGTGTGTGTGTGTGTGCGTGCGTGCGCGCGCTTGCACTGAAACCCGCCAATCAGAGGCTCCGTCGGTGAGAGAGGCGCGGTGCCGTGGAGTATAGACAGAGTTACGCCAACTCCGTTCACTTCATGGGGCCAGTTCAATGGAGGCTCTTCTACATCTATTGACAACAAACAGTTCAATGGAGACTCTTCTACATCTATTGACAACAAACAGTTCAATGGAGACTCTTCTACATCTATTGACAACAAACAGTTCAATGGAGACTCTTCTACATCTATTGACAATGGAGACAACAAATAGGGACAAGTCCTGGTCCGGATGTAGGCAGAAATACATTGGTGTCAGTCAACAGCCTCAGCTTTAATGATCTTGATCTTCAATCCCCTTTTATTGTTCATCCTCTTTTATTAATCCTACAACATGAACCTTAAAGAGACTTTAGTTGTTAGTGTAGGCCTACAAAACAGTTCTAAGCAGTTCAACAGATATGATTTGCGGCTTTTTGCGCCGCAATGGGTGGAAACAATGTATTTCCATGTCCAGTTTGTCCCTATTCAGCTGCATGAACAGCAGCTCGGTGTCTGACCCCTCAATGTCGCAACTCTGACAGCAGATGTCTCTGGAGAGGAAGAGGAGGAGCTCCATGCCGTTTTCACTGATGTTACCAGAGCCATTCTAGTAGAAGAGTTGCGACATTGAGGGGTCAGAAATGGTCACGTGGTTCATGTACTCCCGCGAGTCCATAGGCTTCAATGCGTTCAGTAACTTCCGGCTGTCACTACTCTTGTCACTATCCAACAGAAGTCTATGTAGAGGGACTGGCCCCATGAAGTGAACGGAGTTGGCGTAACTCTGTCTATTTCCAAGGCTCTGGAATCTGGATGTTACCAGACTTAGCACCATCGTGTTTCTCTCTTTGTTGCGTCAACCGGCGCGAAGCTTCCAGCGTGTTATTAGTGTGTGTTGGAACAGAGTTCACCGAGCCTGCAAGAAGAAACTAAAACACTGATCTACACACAGTCACACTGCAGGTTAGTAAAACACTGATCTACACACAGTCACACTGCAGGTTAGTAAAACACTGATCTACACACAGTCACACTGCAGGTTAGTAAAACACTGATCTACACACAGTCACACTGCAGCTTAGTAAAACACTGATCTACACACAGTCACACTGCAGGTTAGTAAAACATGTTGAGTTGAACAGGAGCTTAGCTAAAGAGCTGTAGCCTGTACTTAGCTCTGGTCCAGAGCTCGACTGCTGCTATGAGTCTGCCTTGGTTTGCATTGGAGCTGAGTAACATACAATGCAATCTGCCATTACTCCACCCGACCAGCTTCTCTTCTGGAGTGGATATATAAAGAACGTTTTATCTAGCAACTACGCGTTTTGACCTGAAACTGCGCTGCTAAGATTAGTAACTTCAAAATACGCAAAGAGCGCAACCGTTTGATTTTTTTCCCTACAGTGCGCCGTGTTATCAGTTTTGTAGCAGTGTGTACTTGACTTGTATTGTAACTCATCTCTCTGTTAATAAAAATTTCATTCATTCATTCATTCAACTCTATCCAACTCTGAGTAGTAGGCGATCGCTGGTTGGTTTGCCGTAGACCTTGCTGTAATCCAGGGGTGTCAAACCCAAATACAGAGTGGGCCAAAATAGAAAAAATTGGTACAAGTACAAATATGTGCTGTAATCAAATCGGGATCACGTCGCTAGAACTACTTATCATGTCCTGCGAATGGCGAGCTTAGCTGTCCGTGATAGTTACTGGGAGTAGTGGATCAAGCAGAGCGGAGATGCTGCTGCTGTGGTGGTGTTGATAGCTAGCTAGTAGCTACAGTGTTTTGCCTGTAGGTTGACAAAAACAAGAAAACACAGACATTTGTTTGCTCTCGATGCGTGGTGTTGTGGATGACAGCAGAAAATTACTGAGTTTTTAGTAACATACGACTGGGCTTGGCGACGTTTTCAGATTCACGGAAAGCCCAACGGCTGTTGCTGCCTATTAGCCCCGTTGCGTTTCTTCTAATCAGAGCCATCTAGTAGAAGAGTGGCGACGTTGAGTGGTCAAAAGCCGAGGGCTCCAGTGCTGTTCATGCAGCTCAAATAGGGACAAACTGGAGTTGGAAATGCATTGTTTTCAACAAGTCAACGGTATTGTACTGTAACAATGTTACTGTACAATAATGTTTATGTTGTACTACTAATAAAAAAAATGATCTAAAACCAATTAAGATCATTAACGCTGGGCCTGAGTCCAGGGTATTTCTGCTTACATCAGTTCCAGGATTTGTCCCTATTTGTTGTCCCCATTCTCTATTCAAGTCTAAGTAGAAGGTCGCCATTGGACTGGTCCCATGAAGTGGACGGAGTTGTCGTAACTCTGTCTATACTTTATGGCTCTGCAGGGAACACAAAGGGGCTAGCTCATAGATAACTAGCTAACTGCCTGTTGCTTCCCAATGAATCCGGACGGGTAGTTTTGGGAATTGTCGGTCATATTAGTGAACACCTCGCTCGTTCACCAAAATAATCCGTTCATTTCGGTCGTTGCTATAGGATACCCGTACAGACAGACGTCATTCAATCGTCACTCAGTCATTCAATCACATTCCAATCCATACTAACAGCGGACTACCACTCTGAATTGAATTGACACACACACACACACACGCGCACACACACACACACACACACACACACACACACACACACACACACACACACACACACACACACACACACACACACAAAGTTAACGTGCTGTA
This sequence comes from Benthosema pterotum, assembly GCA_039105355.1. Classification (NCBI taxonomy): domain Eukaryota; kingdom Metazoa; phylum Chordata; class Actinopteri; order Myctophiformes; family Myctophidae; genus Benthosema; species Benthosema pterotum. The sequence goes on from CM076985.1 coordinate 46,073,202, forward strand.
GTAGTACTCTGAGGAAAGCTGGCTTGTTGACAGTAGCCTGTATGGACGTTGAGAGACAGCCTAATTAGCATATTCATGAATCGTCACTGTGCAGTGGCCACGCCCCTACAGTTCTGGAGGCTTCTCCAGAGGCCAGAAAAATATCCATTGTATTTCATACATGTTTAAACTTTAAACATCATTTCTGAAACAATGAATACATAGTCTTGTTTTGATCAAGTTTGAAAGGTGTACATAGGTATTTATATTTTCATGGATTTCAATGTTTGGGGCACCCAACTTCTTTTGGGCTAAAATCTACTGAAACACCTCATGATAAGTGAGAATGTGAAGTTAATAAGTTAAAGTTGTGAAGTAGTTGTGAAGTTAATGTGCCTTGCTGCAATGTGCGCTGCACTGCCGTCCTGCCGCGCTGTTGGGCTGCTGCGCCGCTGCACCCCACTAAGTTGCTACTCAATTTTTTTTTTCAAAGGTTGGCATGTATGGATATATTCTGTCCGCACAAAGTGGTTCATCTGTCAACCCTATATTCATACTTGAATTGTTAGTTCATAGTTTGGCTTATTTTTGAAATTTAGTTGCTTATTAATGAAAATTGAATTTACTACTTTTGGATTTGTTAGACCCGGTCGCTTTTTGAGCGTCAGGGATTTAGGCTTAGGGTTACGGTTGGAGGGGGCTAGGGGTTTTGCTACAGACATGGCTAAACCCTTCTCTAGCCCTCTATGTAAACCCCTCTAACCGCAAGCAGATTTGACTGTTATCAGTGGATAAGATCGCAGTTGTCATCTTATCAGTGCAATTGTGTTAGTCGGTTCCCAGACAACATTCCTCCTCGATAAGATCAGGCTGATAAGCAGCCTCCAGGGAATTATCGCTTGATAACGGTCGACGCGGCTGGATAGCATTGCAGCTGTCGGCTACTGACAGCAGCTACGACAGGGCATGTTCAGTCGACTCGTGGATAAGGGGAGGGCTGTGTGCCAGCCAGAGTTTGTGAGCGGAGCGGAGCAGTGATCGGAGCGTGTGGATTTTTAAGTGAGCGCTGAACGCGTTTTAAAATGGGTCGGAGCGCGCTCTGGAGCGAGAATTATCCTCCGCTCCAGGCCGCTCCAAGCCGTTCAGTCCACACAACGGCGCATGTGTTCAGTGCAGAACACAGCATAAGCATATATGGTTCGGGTGGCGACTATAGGCCTACGGTGTCAGCAACACAACACGATCAAGGCATTTAAAATCCTCCCCGATGCCGCGGGAGGTGGAGGAGATGATGATCATGATGGAAAAGCGGGGAGCGGGAAAAGACAGGGGAAAGGGAATATTTCAAACAAATAATTAAGCCAGGGTGGTGTTCCAGTCTATTGTATTTATAAATACGACTCGTGTGCGTGTTCATGAAAAAAACAACGCCACCATTGGATCTCCGTGAGTGATTGAATCTCAATCAGTCACGGAGATCAGATGGTTGCATTACAAAGAGCACCTTTATTTATCATTGATTTATTTCTCGTCATATGCTTAAACTGAAGGATTAACCAGAAAGGATTTATAACTCACTTTCAACAGGTTGGCTGTGGATTTCCTTATAGGTAATATAGCAATATGTTTTCTTTTCAAATTAAGCATCTTTGCCATAGATGCGTCGCCTAGCTATTTATTTTGTATAAGCACTGCGCATCATAACGGCACCGTATTTGAGCGCAGCGACCCCCTTCAATTATGTCCAGTTCCCCCACAACGTAACACAATCAATAACCTAATAATATCCTGTTTAGCATTTTGGAAAGGAAATAGTGCGGCATAAGATTAATTAGTTATTATTCGCCACACCTGTCTGGGTTAATATAGACAGCAGTGTAACTGCACATACAGTAGGCCTATAACTCCTCACCTGTCTTAAATGTTCAGTGTTTCCCCCAGAAAATTTAGTCAAGGTGGTGAGGCTTCGAGTCTGTGCTCATGCGCGTGCACGTCCGTGCATGTGCGCGTGCATGTGATGTAATTACAATACCGCAGGCAACTTTTTGACATGAAGTGCCATGATTTTTTCCTTGACACTCCGAGTGCCACAGTAAAAAAAATGACTATAAATTCCCTTATAGTCAATAAGGTAATGACTGCATTTTCGCGGTCATCACATATTCAATGGCCATTTACTGCAGTTATGTCATTAGGCCATATTTCATTTCTTATCAGAACAGGCAGAGACAGACTGGTAGATATTTTTCTTTCACAATAGATTGATCAATCAGACTTAAGTGGACCAAAACTGTTCATTTGAGGGACAGAAGTATTACTTGAGAGGGACATTTAATTGCAGGGTAGCAACACATTACAGTTGGCATTAAAAATGCCTCATGCCTCATTTGTCCATAAGTTGTCTCCAGCCATGAATTTGTTATTTATTCATGTTAGTATGTATTTCACCTGTTATTTCAACAGGCTTAAAACACATCTAGCATTAACAGAGACAGTGAGAAAACTTTACAACAGAAAACATAAGAGGGACTTTTAGGACAATTGACCACTGTAGTCTGTCAGTCACAATGTGGGACAGGGTCTCAATTTGCGGGATGACTGAAAAGTCTTTGATATGAGACACTGTCCCACGCAAAGAAGGACATCTGGTCACCCTGTGACTGTCCCACAGAAACGGGGATATCTGGTCACTCTCAAAATACTTCGCTTCAAGACACACACACACACACACACACACACACACACACACACACACACACACACACACACACACACACACACACACACACACACACACACACACTCAGAAGCAGCACACATGAGCTACAAGCTAGCCTATATGCTAATTATTCAACAGACAGGGAGAGGGAGACTAACGTTAAGCATATGAAGCTACACACCAGTCGAAACGCAATAATTTCAGCGTGGATGTTGTTTGGTTAGGCTGACATGACGGGGGTCCGCGGGAGTCGGGCGGGACACAGACGGCATGCGTTGACCAGCAACCAGACAGCCACCAATGTGTCTTTACTGCTTCGGGAGCTAAACAACTTGCCCCACTGCTCTGTGCGCGTGCACACAAGCACTGCATACGCACTGATTGGTTAGCGCGCAGCACAGAAGTGTCAACACTGGATCAGACTCGCTCCGGTGGAATACTGATACTGAATACTGAATAATACTGAATAATCGCGGCCGTTGCGATTTCCTAATGACATGGTTTCAAATCGCACTTTCGGTTTGAAGCCTTAGTGCAGAAAACTTTATTTTATAACATGCACATTGTATGAACGACATATTTTATTTTTTTATTTTTTTGGGGGGGGGAACGTAGCCAAGGCGGGGCCAGGCTTCACTCAGGGCGGCCGCCCTGATAATAAAGCGCTGGCGGAAACACTGATGTTTATGCTGTGAGGGGGACAATAACCACGACGTGTGTCGACAAAGTCACATTTTGCTTCTGAGCGGGTGGGGCTGCGCGGAGTGGGGAGCGCGGAGCTGCCCAAATGAATATGTGCGGGGAGCAGGGCGGAAGCGGCCTGGGAGGGGGTCCACGAGAGCGGATTGCGAGCGGGACCAAATATGTCGAGAGCGATGAGCGGGATTCTAGGCCGCTCCGCGCCGCTCACGAACTCTGGTGCCAGCGATGCTAGAATCTTGTCTTGGAAGGTCGGCGTAAGTCTATGTACCAAATTGTTGGACTGTATCATGTTCCAACCTCTGTTACTGTCGCCCAAACTTATGTTACAGTACTTGTATTGTAGTGTTCTTGTCCTCTCTGTGCGTAGTGTATACTGTTTTCCTTATATGTGCTACAAAATTGTGTCCCCCTTTTAAAGGTAGGGTAAGTGATTTGAAATTCATGGTGTAGTACCAGCCTGGTGCACTAGGGGCCCCCAAAAGTAGCTATACTATGTGAACCTGCTGCTCGATCCTGATTGGAGGAGAATTCACCCTCCACCTGGGGAACTTTTATTAGCTCCTCTGCTAACGTGGGGGAGGGGGAAACTCCATATATGGTCTGCACACCTTTATAATAGAGCATTTTAACAGAAAAAAAATGGGGTGATATCTGACAAAAGTGAAATCACTTCCCCTACCTTTAAACTCAGTTCCGCAATATGTGTAAAGTGTCCCACAGGTACGTGCATGATGGGTGGGGCCAATTGTGTATTGAGTTCTGTAAAATCAAACTATTGTGACTGTTTAAACATTGTACCATATAGGAGACAGACTGTAACTCAATGAAAAACTGAAAGTTGTTTGTTCTGGTGATTTCAACAGATCACCACAGCCAGAAGGCTCTACAGAAGTCAACTTCATCAGAGGAACATCCAGAGATGGACGAGGGATGTGGACAGTTGGATGCACGGATGCAACCTGTTGTAAAGCTAGGTATGTACTTTATGTTTTTATTTACAGTGGTGATAGTCTTGACACACACGCACGCGCGCACGCACGCACGCGCGCACGCACACGCACACACACACACACACACACACACACACACACACACTCTCTTTAATACCCCACCCTCTCTCCTCAGACTTGCTGCACCTCCCTGTGTGTAAGGAGGTTTCCACTGCACAACAAGCTGATGTTGAGGACTGTGGAACATCACCGCTGAGTTGTGATGACCAGCTACTCTCTGAGGACTGTGGAACATCACCGCTGAGTTGTGATGACCAGCTACTCTCTCCTCCCTGCTCTGCAGACACTGATGATTTGGGGAAGGTCAAAGGAACTCACTCCACGAGGACTCACCCAAGAAAGAAAAGGTTTACTTGTACAGAGTGTGGCAAAGAATGTGCCGATCTGAACACACACATGAGGACCCATACAGGAGAAAGGCCCTATACTTGTACAGTTTGTGGTAAGGGCTGTGTTTCCAGTGGTAACCTGAAGACACACATGAGGACTCATACAGGGGAAAAGCCCTTTACTTGTACAGTTTGTGGTAAAGGATGTTCAGATCTGAAGACACACATGAGGACTCATACAGGGGAGAAGCCATACATTTGTACAGTTTGTGGCAAAGGCTGCGTTTCCGCTAGTAATCTGACGAAACACATGAGGACTCATACAGGTGAAAAGCCCTTTACTTGTACAGTTTGTGGTAAAGGATGTTCAGATCTGAAAACTCACATGAGGACTCATACAGGGGAAAGGCCCTATATTTGTACAGTTTGTGGCAAAGGCTGCGTTTCCGCTAGTAATCTGACTAACCACATGAGGACTCATACAGGTGAAAAGCCCTTTACTTGTACAGTTTGTGGTAAAGGCTGTAGTAAGTCAGATGAACTGAAGGCACACATGAGGATTCATACAGGGGAAAAGCCCTATACTTGTACGATTTGTGGTAAAGGCTGTAGTCAATTGTCTAACCTGAAGGCTCACATGAGGACCCACACAGGGGAAAAGCCCTATACTTGCACAATTTGTGGTAAAGGCTATAGCGAATTGTCTAAACTGAAGACTCACATGAGGACCCACACAGGGGAAAATCGCTTTACTTGTACTGTTTGTGCCAAATGCTTTAATACTATGCATGAGTTAAAATCACACATGAGGACTCATACAGGGGAAAAGCGCTATACTTGTACAGTTTGTGGTAAAGGATGTTCAGATCTGAAAACACACATGAGGACTCATACAGGAGAAAGGCCCTATATTTGTACAGTTTGTGGCAAAGGCTGTGTTTCCAGTAGTAACCTGAAGAAACACATGAGGACTCATACAGGAGAAAGGCCCTTTATTTGTGAAGTTTGTGGTAAAGGCTGTGGTCAGTTGGGTGAGCTGAAGGCACACTTGAGGACTCATACAGGGGAAAAGCCCCAAAATCACATGAGGACCCATACAGGAGAAAAGCCCTATATTTGTACAGTTGATGTTGAGGACTGTGGAACATCAGCGCTCAGTTGTGATGACCAGCTACTCTCTAAGGACTGTGGAACATCACCGCTGAGTTGTGATGACCAGCTACTCTCTAAGGACTGTGGAACATCACCGCTGAGTTGTGATGACCAGCTACTCTCTGAGGACTGTGGAACATCACCGCTGAGTTGTGATGACCAGCTGCTCTCTCCTCCCTGCTCAGCAGACACTGATGATTTGGGGAAGGTCAAAGGAACTCAACCCACAAGGAATCACCCAGGAAAGAAAAGGTTTACTTGTACAGAGTGTGGCAAAGGATGTGCTGATCTGAAGACACACATGAGGACCCATACAGGAGAAAGGCCCTATACCTGTACAGTTTGTGGTAAGGGCTGTGTTTCCAGTAGTCACCTGAAGACACACATGAGGACTCATACAGGGGAAAAGCACTTTACTTGTACAGTTTGTGGTAAAGGATGTTCAGATCTGAAAACACACATGAGGACTCATACAGGGGAGAAGCCATACATTTGTACAGTTTGTGGCAAAGGCTGCGTTTCCGCTAGTAATCTGACGAAACACATGAGGACTCATACAGGTGAAAAGCCCTTTACTTGTACAGTTTGTGGTAAAGGATGTTCAGATCTGAAAACTCACATGAGGACTCATACAGGGGAAAGGCCCTATATTTGTACAGTTTGTGGCAAAGGCTGCGTTTCCGCTAGTAATCTGACTAACCACATGAGGACTCATACAGGTGAAAAGCCCATTACTTGTACAGTTTGTGGTAAAGGCTGTAGTGATTCATGTGAGCTGAAGGCACACATGAGGATTCATACAGGTGAAAAGCCCTATACTTGTACGATTTGTGGTAAAGGCTGTAGTCAATTGTCTAACCTGAAGGCTCACATGAGGACCCACACAGGGGAAAAGCCCTATACTTGTACAATTTGTGGTAAAGGCTATAAAGAATTGTCTAAACTGAAGACTCACATGAGGACCCACACAGGGGGAGATCCCTTTACTTGTACTGTTTGTGGGAAATGCTTTAATACTATGCATGGGTTAAAATCACACATGAGGACTCATACAGGGGAAAAGCGATATACTTGTACAGTTTGTGGTAAAGGATGTTCAGATCTGAAAACACACATGAGAACTCATACAGGAGAAAGGCCCTATATTTGTACAGTTTGTGGCAAAGGCTGTGTTTCCAGTAGTAACCTGAAGAAACACATGAGGACTCATACAGGAGAAAGGCCCTTTATTTGTAAAGTTTGTGGTAAAGGCTGTGATCAGTTGGGTGAGCTGAAGGCACACTTGAGGATTCATACAGGGGAGAAGCCTTATATTTGTACAGTTTGTGGCAAAGGCTTTAATACTACGACAAAGGTAAAAATACACATGAGGACTCATACAGGGGAAAAGCCCCATACTTGTACAGTTTGTGGCAAAGCCTGTAGTCAATTATCTCAACTGAAGACTCACATGAGGACTCATACACAGGAGAAGCCATTTACTTGTACAGTTTGTGGTAAAGGATGTTCAGATCTGAAAACACATATGAGGACTCATACCAGATGAGCAGTAAAGGCCCTTGGTAAAGGTAATAGTGAAAGTAGTGACTCATGCACGGGTACAAATATTTTAGGTGCAGCTATTATATTCTTTTTAATGCCTTCTCACTGTTGTTTTGTGGGCGTGTGGTGGAGTTTCAACTCCTTAGGTGCCATTTTGCCTCCCTGTAGCGCTCCCATTTGGTCCATATTATATATACACATATTCCATATAGAGATGTGTGACTGTCTCTAACCCCCACCCCATCCCCGCCGATCCCACCGTTGCCATGGCTGCATTGGGTCACTTCCTGGTGATGGAACATCCAGGCCCCCTGCCTACCATACACAGTGCAGGGAATCCTTCGCCGCTAATGACAAGATTTATCATATTGAAGTGAAATCAGTTCTAATCTGGCCGCCGTTTGCCACAATATGCTCAGATATGGACTCAGATGGCTCAGATATTTAAGGGACCAAGCAGTACACGAGGTGGACTTGGTCCCTTCTTGTTTTTGTCTTTTTTTTTTTTTCTCCTTCTCCTTCCGCCAAAAATAGCTGTTCTGGCTGAACCGTGCAGTCGGTTTTCGCGAAAATTGGTAATCTGGTAGAGGGTGATGCCAAACGGTGATGATGCGTTTTCTCATTTCTGCTGTAAATTATGTTATAATGTCTTCAGGGCATGAATGCCCCCCTAAATGCCCAGTCTGCCCCACCAAACATGATAGCATGCAAAACAACCCAAAATACAGTATTTCAAATGAAAGTGCCTATATTTAAAATGATATGAAACACTACTACTGATACTAACTAACTACAGCTGTGTCACCAAAATCCTACAATGGGTTGTCAATCCAGGGGTGGAAAGCTCCTTTGAGCAGCACACAGCTGGGGCTCATAATGACTGGATGACTGGGCCAGTAAAAAAAAAAAATGAAAATGAAATAATTCTAAAGTCTAAATACTACTAGTATTTTAATGGATGTAGAATGCAGGTATTAGTACTACTACTAGGCTAGCCACTATTGCAACGCCCCAAACAATCGCCCCGTACTGTAATACTGTGCCTTGATCAGGCTGTACGGAGTGGAAAAGAGGGGTCCCAGGGCCCGGTGATGAGGGGTCCCAGGGCCCGGTGATGAGGGGTCCCAGGGCCCGGTGATGGTCGCCGCATTTTAGGAACACCAAGTAACCTACCCAGGTGCTCCCGAGTACTGGACCAAAATGGTTAAATGTGCACCCCTGTATACGTGTTTCATGTCAAAGTCAGTAAGTTGATGTTGCAAGTATTCATTACAAAATATTAATGGAATGAAATAAATTATTTTGTATAAATGAGTATGAAGTTAGAATTGAATGAAGTTACAACTGATTAAAACTTTTTTTCTATATATAACTCTTTTTTTTTTCAACCTTTTTTCTGCCCCAGGAGGGCCAAGTGCCTCCATGACGCCCTCCTAAAATCACCAATGCACCTACCGCTGTTTCCTTGCTATATTTTGTCTCTCCACCATGTCAATAGCGTTGACACTCACTTTCATTTTTAGTACAGCCAAGGTTCATCCATCAACCGTGTCAACAATATTGACAATGATTCTTGTGTCCAATGTATTTGTTTTGCGTTCATAAAGTCAACATACCATAACTACATACAATTGAAATTAAATTAAAATGTTATTTTTTTTTTGTATTCCAATTCACCAATGGCAATAAATGATTCAGGATTCCCAATTCAAACATAGCAGAAATCCTGCAACGTCTTTTAATCCACCTTTCTCATCCTACTTACTATTTCATCCATATATTTAGTGTTTAGATTTTCTATTGTTTTTCATGCATCTTTCATAGATTTCTGCTGCTGTGTTTTTATATTGTCTCCTCTTCACCACTGTAAATGACGTTATAATGTATTCAGGGTATAAATAAAGGTTTAAAATGTTTGTATTTAGTAGCCATGTTATTTTTATTATTGTGTTTCTTTTTGTTTCGTATAGACCTGCGCAGTGACGTCACCGCCCTTGTTCCAAAAGTGGATTGCCCATTCATTTTTTTTTCATAGACCTTTCGAAAATAATTCATATAAAGATGATTACGCCGTGGACAAAGCCAACTCGGGTCGTGACGAATGATTCCATTTCTGGAACAGGGATGGTGACGTCACTGCGCAGGTCTATATTGTATGCATTTCTCAGAAGGAAACATCCTAAAAGAAAGATCATTCATTTAACATGGTGAAACACAACTTGATGTCGCCAGGTTGTGTGTCAACATGTTAATGATTATTTTTTTATCATGTCCACACAAACATCTCTAAGGTGTATCAGGTAGCACCACTGTGAAGTGTTGGTATTTTAAATCAGGGCCGGATTTAGCCAGCCCTACTAGGGTGGGCAGGAAACAAAACAAACATACAGATCAAAATGACCATTAATCTTCTACATTCTCTAGTTTTGTAGGCTTGGGATAATTCACATGATGAATATTTTACCTCTTGAGAGTGTAAACATGAAACCCAATGGACCTGCCATTTTTACGCTCTCAAAGAGTTACATCTGGTTAACCAATTGGACCTCTCTCTCAACCACTGATTATTACCTTTCATTGGGTGGGCAGGATGAACTTAAGTACTGTAGTTTATACTAGATGCAATAATCTGAATAAACTAAAATACCCACATTAGAATGATTCGAAGACAAACTGCAGCGATGCAAACTATTAGTGGGAGGGGGACCTCATGGTGAAATGTAGTATCTATTCTATAGATTCTATAGTCGCGTGTGTGTGTGTGTGTGTGTGTGTGTGTGTGTGTGTGTGTGTGTGTGTGTGTGTGTGTGTGTGTGTGTGTGTGTGTGTGTGTGTGTGTGTGTGTGTGTGCGCGCGCGCGCACGCGCACTGGAACCCGCGAATCAGAGGCTCCGTCGGTGAGAGAGGCGCGGTGCCGTGGAGTATAGACAGAGTTACGCCAACTCCGTTCACTTCATGGGGCCAGTTCAATGGAGACTCTTCTACATCTATTGACAACAAACAGTTCAATGGAGACTCTTCTACATCTATTGACAACAAACAGTTCAATGGAGACTCTTCTACATCTATTGACAACAAACAGTTCAATGGAGACTCTTCTACATCTATTGACAACAAACAGTTCAATGGAGACTCTTCTACATCTATTGACAACAAACAGTTCAATGGAGACTCTTCTACATCTATTGACAACAAACAGTTCAATGGAGGCTCTTCTACATCTATTGACAACAAACAGTTCAATGGAGACTCTTCTACATCTATTGACAATGGAGACAACAAATAGAAATACATTGGAGTCAGTCAACAGCCTCAGCTTTAATGATCTTGATCTTCAATCCCTTTTATTGTTCATCCTTTTGTATTAATCCTACAACATGAACCTTAAAGAGACTTTAGTTGTTAGTGTACAAAACAGTTCAAAGCAGTTCAACAGATATTATTTGCGCCGCCCTCGGTGGAAACAATGTATTTCCAAGTCCAGTTTGTCCCTATTCAGCTGCATGAACAGCAGCTCGGTGTCTGACCCCTCAATGTCGCAACTGTGACAGCAGATGTCTCTGGAGAGGAAGAGGAGGAGCTCCATGCCGTTTTCACTGATGTTACCAGAGCCCTCTAGTAGAAGAGTTGCGACATTGAGGGGTCAGAAAACAGCATGGTCACGTGGTTCATGTACTCCCGCGAGTCCATAGGCTTCAATGCGTTCAGTAACTTCCGGCTATCACTACTCTTGTCACTATCCAACAGAAGTCTATGTAGAGGGACTGGCCCCATGAAGTGAACGGAGTTGGCGTAACTCTGTCTATTTCCAAGGCTCTGGAATCTGGATGTTACCAGACTTAGCACCATCGTGTTTCTCTCTTTGTTACGTCAACCGGCGCGAAGCTTCCAGCGTGTTATTAGTGTGTGTTGGAACAGAGTTCACCGAGCCTGCAAGAAGAAACTAAAACACTGATCTACACACAGTCACACTGCAGGTTAGTAAAACACTGATCTACACACAGTCACACTGCAGGTTAGTAAAACACTGATCTACACACAGTCACACTGCAGCTTAGTAAAACACTGATCTACACACAGTCACACTGCAGGTTAGTAAAACACTGATCTACACACAGTCACACTGCAGGTTAGTAAAACACTGATCTACACACAGTCACACTGCAGCTTAGTAAAACACTGATCTACACACAGTGACACTGCAGCTTAGTAAAACACTGATCTACACACAGTCACACTGCAGGTTAGTAAAACACTGATCTACACACAGTCACACTGCAGGAGGTTAGTAAAACACTGATCTACACACAGTCACACTGCAGGTTAGTAAAACACTGATCTACACACAGTCACACTGCAGGTTAGTAAAACACTGATCTACACACAGTCACACTGCAGGTTAGTAAAACATGTTGAGTTGAACAGGAGCTTAGCTAAAGAGCTGTAGCCTGTAGTTAGCTCTGGTCCAGAGCTCCACTGCTGCTATGAGTCTGTCTTGGTTTGCATTGGAGCTCTGTAACATACAATGCAATCTGCCATTACTCCACCTGACCAGCTTCTCTTCTGGAGTGGAAATATAAAGAACGTTTTACTTTATTCACCAAAACAAACACGACTTGTGTGATTAGAAAGACTACTTAAACACTCTGAGCCCCCCACCACACGGATAAAATGGACTTTTTGGGCAGAACACGATTGTTTTTCAAAGGAGGAAAAAATATTCCATAGCCTATGTAGTTTTTCTCTTGGCACTCAGAGTGTTTCCACTAAGGTAAAGTCCATTTTATCCGTGTGGTGGGGGGCTCAGAGTGTTTCCACTAAGGTAAAGTCCATTTTATCCGTGTGGTGGGGGGCTCAGAGTGTTTCCACTAAGGTAAAAATCAATTTTATCCGTGTGATGGGGGGCTCAGAGTGTTTCCACTAAGGTAAAGTCCATTTTATCTGTGTGGTGGGGGGCTCAGAGTGTTTCCACTAAGGTAAAGTCCATTTTATCCGTGTGGTGGGGGGCTCAGAGTGTTTCCACTAAGGTAAAGTCCATTTTATCTGTGTGGTGGGGGGCTCAGAGTGTTAACACTAAGGTAAAGTCCATTTTATCTGTGTGGTGGGGGGCTCAGAGTGTTAACACTAAGGTAAAGTCCATTTTATCTGTGTGGTGGGGGGCTTAGAGTGTTAATACTAAGGAAAGTAGTCTTTCTAATTACACAAGCCATGTTTGTTTTGGTGAGAAGGTAAAACGTTCTTTCATGCATAATTGTAGGAAAAGAAAAAATGGACAAGCTGCTCTCTAAAACACATTTTTAGACCAGCTGTTGTTATACAAAGTACCGTATCCATTGATCTGGGCAGGATAACTGAAACGGTGTGAAAACACTGCCAGGTTTGCGGATTATAAGTGACTTCAGTGACTTTATTATTTACGTAATGTTTAATGATGAAGGCCAGCTGCGCAGACAGCGCACATCAAAACCCGACCTTTGGAAAACGTTTCTTCACTGAAAATCCCATATATACAATGGGGAAAATAATTATTTGATCCCTTGATGATTTTATAAGTTTTCATGATTAGAAAGAAATGAGAAGTCATTTTTATGGTACTTTTATTTAAACAAATAGAGACAGAATATGAACAAAAATATCTATAAGAAAATAATATTTAAAGGTTATAAATTAATTTGCATTAGAGCTCGGGAAATAAGTATTTGATCCCTAAGCACAACCTGACTTAGTACTTGGTGGAGAAACCCTTGTTGGCAAGCACGGAAGTCAGACGTTTCTTGTAGTTGGTCACCAAGTTTGCACACATCTCAGGAGGGATTTCGGCCCACTCCTGGTTAGACCTTCTCTCCAAATCCTGAAGGTTTCGAGGCTGTTGCTTGCCAACTCGAAGCTCGAGCTCCCTCCATAGATTTTCTATAGGATTAAGGTCTGGAGACTGTCTAGGCCACTCCATGAGCTTCTTCGTGAGTCACTCCTTTGTTGCCCTGGCCGAATGTTTTGGGTCGTTGTCCGAGCTGGAAGACCGAGCCACGACCCATCTTCAGTGCTCTGGCTGAGGGAAGGAGGTTCTTGTCCAAGATCCTGCGGTACATGGCCACATCCATCGGCCACACAATGCGGTGAAGTTGCCCTGTACCCTTAGCAGAGAAACAGCCCCAAGGCATAATGTCTCCACCTCCATGCTTGATGGTGGGGATGGTGTTGTTGGGTTTGTATTCAGCATTTCTCTCCCTCCAAACACGACAAGTCAAATGGATGCCAAAGAGTTGAATTTTGGTCTCTTCTGACCACATCACCTTCCCCACACCTGGTCTGAATCATTTAGGTGTTCATTGGTGAACTTTAGACGGGCCTCTATGCGCCTTCTTGAGCAGAGGGACATGGCTGGGCACTGCAGGATTTCAATCCGTTATGGTGTACTGTGTTAGCAATGGTTTTCTTGGTGACTGTAGTCCCAGCTGCCTTCAAATCATTAACAACAACACCATCCCCATCGTCAGGCATGGAGGTGGAAACATTATGCTTTGGGGCTGTTTCTCTGCTAAGGGTACAGGGCAACTTCACTGTATTGTGTGGCTGATGGATGGAGACATGCACTGCAACATCTTGGACAAGAACCTCCTTCCCTCAGCCAGAGCACTAAAGATGGGTCTTGAAGAAGCACATTAAGCTCATGGAGTGGCCAAGCCAGTCTCCAGACCTTAATCCTATAGAAAATCTATGGAGGGAGATTGGGCTTTGAGTTGGCAAGCAACAGCCTCAAAACCTTGAGGATTTGGGGAGGATATCTAAACAGGAGTGGGATAAAAACTCTCCTGAGATGTGCACAATCTTGGTGACCAACTACAAGAAACGTCTGACTTCCGTGCTTGCCAACAAGGGTTTCTCCACCAAGTACTAAGTCAGGTTGTGCTTAGGGATCAAATACTTATGTCACGAGCTCTAATGCAGAATTGTTCATATTCTGTCTCTATTTGTTTAAATAAAAGTACCATAAAAATGACAGAGTGCTCATTTCTTTCTAATCCTGAAAACTTACAAAATCATCAAGGGATCAAATAATTATTTTCCCCACTGTATATCTCATATAAGCATATGAAATAAATGCAAATTAAATTAAGCTTTAAGGCTTATGGGGAGCCAGAATAATGTGGCGGATAATAAGGAAAAATATAGTTGGAAATGGAGAGCCATATTTTATGCAGTGGAAGGATGAGCCGTTAAGAGGCAGTTACAGTTACTATGACGTGGTCGAATCCTAATCAGGACACTAGACTGCATTGAAACATAAATACAGTGTAGTGTACAAAACCGTCTCTGTTTGGCTGTGCGTAAAAAATGGTTCCAAATTCCCTAGTACCCGAGAGAGAATCCAAAGCAGAGAAATAAACTATGTATGATGCGCTTTGCTTTAGGAACATGAGTCCATTGTGCAGCACAATTTGTCCTCAGACATTTATAATTTGGTATAAGCTGCCTGTACCCGGCTACCCGCCCACGTGTAAATACCACGTTGGGTCAAGTGAGTACCGGGCCGAGAGACACAAGATGCACCTATTATAATGATTAATTAACTTCTCGTATTTAGGCCTTCATCCACCACAATAGTAATAGTATTCTATTCTATTCAATTTATTTAGAGAGTTTTCGATTGATTGCATATTTTACTATCAGAAATGGAAACGGTAAGCCCTACACAGTAGGCTACAGTAAAACCAACCAAATGGTTGCGATTAGAGCCCGACTGTTTTTTTTTTTTTTTTTTTTTAAGTGGTCCAGGTGTTATTTTGTGAAAACACTCCTTTATGGCTGTTTCCCCTACCCCAAAATAAGCTTATAATGGGGCCAATGGGCGTTGGGAATTCACCTATATACATCACTCCAAAATGCAATTTTTTGCTATATATTGTGTCTCCACCATGTCAGTAGTGAGTTAACACTCACACTTTCACTTTTGGTTCAGTAGTGATCCAGCTGTCTCAAAAGCTGGGGGCGTGGCACATGGTTTATGGCTGAACCACTGCTGAAACGAAAGTGAAAGTGTGAGTGTTAACACATGGTGGAGACACAATATATAGAAAAAAATTGCATTTTGGAGTGATGTATATAGGTGAACTTGCACAACGCCCATTGGCCCAATTATAAGCTTATTTTGGGGTAGGGGAAACAGCCATAAAGGAGTATTTTCACAAAATAATACCTGGAACACTTAAAAAAATAAATAAACTGCAAATAAAGATTAAAAAAAACTTTGGGGCCAGAATTCTCCTTTAATAGATCAATCAATATGAACAAGTTACAGACACATTTGCCCATTGTGTGTAATGTGCCTATAAGCGCACACACGCACAACAGGGACACTACTAGGCCCACTGCGTTCCAACACAATCTCTAAAGATACATTCAGTCATATTGTCTATGGCAGAGGTCAGCAACCTGCGGCTCAGGAGCCGCATGCGTCTCCAGAACACAGCCCTAGTGGCTCAGCATTATTACATACACACACTGGGGTGTTCCGCCAACATAATATAAACATTTCAGTCACCCAAAACACGTTGCGCTGTCTGACAGTTGCCAGTTAAAGTAGCACTTGGCCATGTCAAAAAAGCCCAGCAGTTATCAGAGGTGGAGCTTTCAATCTGAACCACCCATTTTCAAAGGTTTACTCAGTTTACTATGTCATTAATATACCTAGAAATGGAGTTCTGTAAAACTCATTTATTTATTTATTTTACAAATTTCTGAAGAGTTGTGTTTCACCATGTTAATGATTTTTCTTTGAGGACCTTTTTTCTGAGTGTGTGCAAATGGAACCAAATGGACCCGCCAGGGTCCATTTGGTTCACATTTGCACACTGTCAGGAAAAAATAATAATAAAATGCGGCTCCAGACAGATTTTGAATTTAATTTTGGGTCGAAAATGGCTCTTTCAACATCTTGGGTTGCTGACCCCTGGTCTATGGCAATCTCTGTAAACCTATAGCCCAGAGGCTGCTGGCTAGACCTATGTGAATTTAGGCGTAATTCAGACTCCTTTATATCATTGTCATGGGTAAAGGGCCGCGGGACTGACTGACCGACTGACTGATTCCATTTAAATCCAATAGCTGCATACTGAATTATTAATTAAATTTAGATTCTCAATACAATGAATAAACATTTGTAGATTATTTAATGATTGCAAACTTTGTCAATTAATCGGTTTGCTCATGGCTCTCGATCTCTCGATCTCTCTCTCTGCCTCTCTCTCTCTCTCTCTCTCTCTCTCTCTCTGACTCATGTGAGAGGGTTCCAGGTAGAACCTGCATCAATGCAAACTGTGTGAGGGGAGGGGAGGGGAGGGGAGGGGAGGGGACCTCAGGGTGAAATGTAGAGCAGGGGGAATCTATGACAAAAATCAAGTACACTATATATGATTTCACAGGGATCAGGGTAGATTGATGCCTGATGTGTTTTGTGTGGAATTCTCCTTTAACATTGATAATTGTATTGTGTATATATGATGAGGCAGACTGTAATGGAATGAAGTTGTTTGTTCTGGTGATTTCAACAGATCACCACAGCCAGAAGGCTCTACAGAAGTCAACTTCATCAGAGGAACATCCAGAGATGGACGAGGGATGTGGACAGTTGGATGCACGGATGCAACCTTTTGTAAAGTTGTACAAGCTAGGTATGTACTGTATGTTTTTATTTACAGTGGTGATAGTCTTCACACACACACACACACACACACACACACACACACACACACACACACACACACACACACACACACACACACACACACACACACACACACACACACTAATGCCCCACCCTCTCTCCTCAGACTTGCTGCACCTCCCTGTGTGTAAGGAGGTTTCCACTGCACAACAAGCTGATGTTGAGGACTGTGGAACATCACCGCTGAGTTGTGATGACCAGCTACTCTCTGAGGACTGTGGAACATCACCGCTGAGTTGTGATGACCAGCTACTCTCTGAGGACTGTGGAACATCACCGCTGAGTTGTGATGACCAGCTACTCTCTGAGGACTGTGGAACATCACCGCTGAGTTGTGATGACCAGCTACTCTCTCCTCCCTGCTCAGCAGACAGTGATGGTTTGGAGAAGGTCAAAGGAACTCACTCCACGAGGAATCACCCAAGAAAGAAAAGGTTTACTTGTACAGAGTGTGGCAAAGAATGTGCCGATCTGAAGACACACATGAGGACTCATACAGGGGAAAGGCCCTATACTTGTACAGTTTGTGGTAAAGGCTGTGTTTCCAGTAGTCACCTGAAGACACACATGAGGACTCATACAGGGGAGAAGCCATTTATTTGTACGGTTTGTGGTAAAGGCTGTAGTTATTCAGGTGAACTGAAGGCACACTTGAGGATTCATACAGGGGAGAAGCCCTTTTCTTGTACAGTTTGTGACAAAGGCTTTAGAACAATGAGTCACTTAAAATCACACATGAGGACTCATACAGGGGAAAAGCACTTTACTTGTACAGTTTGTGGTAAAGGATGTTCAGATCTGAAAAATACACATGAGGACTCATACAGGGGAAAGGCCCTATATTTGTACAGTTTGTGGAAAAGGCTGTGTTTCCAGTGGTAACCTTAATACACACATGAGGACTCATACAGGAGAAAGGCCCTTTATTTGTAAAGTTTGTGGCAAAGGCTGTGTTTCCAGTAGTAACCTGAAGACACACATGAGGACTCATACAGGAGAAAAGCCCTTTTCTTGTACAGTTTGTAGCAAAGGCTTTAATACTGCAGGTCTCTTAAAATCACACATGAGGACACATACAGGGGAAAAGCCCTATATTTGTCAAGTTTGTGGTAAAGGCTGTAGCCAATTGATTCAACTGAAGATACACATGAGAACTCATACAGGTGAAAAGCCCTTTACTTGTACAGTTTGTGGTAAAGGATGTTCAGATCTGAAAAGACACATGAGGACTCATACAGGGAAAAGCCCTATACTTGTGAGGTTTGTGGTAAAGGCTGTAGACATTTTGGTGAGATAAATGCACACTTGAGGATTCATACAGGGGAGAAGCCCTTTTCTTGTACAGTTTGTAGCAAAGGCTTCAATACTACAAGTCTCTTAAAATCACACATGAGGACACATACAGGGGAAAAGCCCTTTACTTGTACAGTTTGTGGTAAAGGATGTTCAAATCTGAAAAGACACATGAGGACTCATACAGGGGAAAGGCCCTATATTTGTACAGTTTGTGGCAAAGGCTGTGCTTGCAGTGGTAACCTGAAGAAACACATGAGGACTCATACAGGTGAAACGCCCTTTAGGTGTACTGTTTGTGGCAAAGGATGTTCAGATCTGAAAACACATATGATGTCTCATACAGGGTAGAAGTGCTTTACTGGTACAGTTTGTGGCAAAGGTTTTCAGTGTATGTCTCAGTTAAAACCGCACATAAGGACGCATACAGGGGAAAAGCCCTATACTTGTGAGGTTTGTGGTAAAGGCTGTAGTCGTTCGAGTGAGCTGAAGGCACACTTGAGGATTCATACAGGGGAGAAGCCCTTTTCTTGTACAGTTTGTAGCAAAGGCTTTAATACTACAAGTCTCTTAAAATCACACATGAGGACACATACAGGGGAAAAGCCCTTGACTTGTACAGTTTATGGCAAAGGTTGTGTTTCCAATGATCAGCTGAAGATACACATGAGGACTCATACAGGGGAAAGGCCCTATATTTGTACAGTTTGTGGCAAAGGCTGTGCTTCCAGTAGTGACCTGAAGAAACACATGAGGACTCATACCAGATAAGCATAAAGGCCCTTGGTGAAATTAGTGACTCATGCACAGATGCAAATATTTCCGGTACTGCTATTATATTCTTTTTACTGCTTTCTCATGGCACCTAAGGAGTTTAACTCCTTAGGTAAAAATCATGAATGCCAATCATATACATTTTTGAAAGGTTACTTATAGAGACGTGTGACTGTGCCTTTAGCTATATTTTTTGTTGAACGTAATGGAAAATTTGCAAGCCATTCTGCCTTATTATATCAGGTGGATTTAATAAATGTCAAAGCTTCAAATCTCAACCCTACTTCAGCTTAGTTCATGCCACGGGCGGGGTGGCCATCGGGAGCACCGGGACTTTTCCCGGTGGCCCGCGCCACTTAGTGGCCTGGACGGGGTACAAAAAAAAATTTTTTTTTTTTTTTTTTGAAACCTCCAGGGCAGGCCAGAGCGGCAGGCCCAGGCCAGCCCAGGCCAGGCAAACTAGTGTTTCTCCTTCCAAAAATAAAAGGTGTCCTAGTACTACAGAGTTTAGTTAAACAGTGTGAGTGACTGACTGTAACCTGATATCCTGTGATATCAGTGAGAGGCTGCGCTACGCGGTGTGGGCACACCCCCCTGCCTGTCGCTTAGAGCATAGACAGAGATAGTTACGCAAACTCGGTTCACTTCATGGGGCCAGTCCAATGGAGGCTGTTCTATATAGACTTCTATTGAAAAAGGGTCAAGGTCATCATCCAGGCTGCATGATCAGCGCTCGAGCGCTCAGTTTCTGACCCCTCAATGTCGCAAGTTCTATTAGATGGCTCTGCATCTGCTGCAGAAGCATGACTGTCGCGTGTCGAGTGAGGAGGAGGAGGAGGAGGAGGAGGAGAGCGAGAGGCAATTGATCAGATTGACGACTAGAAAGTTATCAAAAAAGTAAACAACGGATAATGGATAAGAAAAAGATGAAAGGTGGGGCTGAACGAGAGAGGGACAAGAGGAGAAAGGCCCTTGAAGAAGAAAGGGGCAAAATGTTAATGTTATAAATTAACCGAAATGTTTGGCAGCCTCCCTCCTCTCCCCCAAAGCCAGCCGTCGTTATCTGACAAAGACGTGCAACCACCATCAACAAGTAAGTAGTAGTAGTAATCACAACACTGCTGCAAAGTGAGAGCTGAGAGGATAACATACTATATTAACTCTTTGATTTGATAAATGGGCTGCCTATAGTAGGCCTACGAAAATGTATTGCATCTTAAATTAATGCATGTTTTGTATGTTCTTGTGTGTGTGGTGGCCAGTGTTGCCAACTGCCAAAATCCAAAATGCACTAGTGGCACTTCAGAATGTATTAGAATGCGCTAGATGCTTGCCTGGAAGGTGTGTAGACTTGGGATAATTCACATGAGGAATATTTTTAATTCTTGAGAGTGTAAAAATGAAACCAAATGGACCCACAAGGGTCCATTTGGTTTCATTTTGTATGCTTTTGGTGGTGTCCAACGTAGAAGCTTATTTTGTGCCTCTTATAAAGGATAAGTAATATTTATCTAGAATCGCCATTTAGTGATGAACAATGGTAATGCACAGGTCCGTTTGAAAATAAACCTTTAAAGGCACAGTAGCCTTTAAAGGTTTTTCCACTTTTGCGAGGCGAGCGCGTGGTGGGGGGTTGGGGGTTGTGGCCTGGCAAAAGGGCAAAGTCCAGATGGCCTGGCCAAGCCCACTCCGCCCCTGGTTCATGCTAGCATCGAACAGGAATTTGAGCCGCTTCGACCTCTATCCATCGATTGAATAGACACTTATCAACAGAAATGTTACGATCCAATCGTGCCGGTATAGCAGATATTCAGATACCCGCCGGGCAAGTAGATATTTTGTATTCATTGCATCGGTGGATCACGGATACTACTAGTAGGGCGGGGCGAAGCATAGTTTTACTGAAGTTCTGTTTAGGGTTAGTAACCGCATAAAGCACCGTCTAACCCTAACCCTAGCCTAATCCTAAACCCTAAACATAACCTCAGTAAAACTAGGCTATGCCTACACCTAACCCCAACCCTAAACTTAACCTCAGTAAACTTATGCCTAAACCTAACCTAACCCTAACCATAACTTCAGTAAAACTTCCTTCGCCCCGCCCTACTAGTAGTATCCGTGATCCACCGATGCAATGAATACAAAATATCTACTTGCCCGGCGGGTATCCGAATATCTGCTATACCGGCACGATTGGATCGTAACATTTCTGTTGATAAGTGTCTATTCAATCGATGGATAGAGGTCGAAGCGGGTGGGAATTTCCAAAAGGGGCTGAACTCCGTAAGCCACGTTGGCCACTTTGAAAAGTCAGGCTGAAAAGCTGAAACAGGCTGACACATTTAATGCAGATATTGGCTGTTTGAAAGCTCTGCTCGTCACAGAGGAGGCTGCAACTCTGTTGGAGATGATCCATTTTTGTCAATGTTTGGATCCACATAGGTCTGCCAGTTTGTGTTTTCCACCCTAAAACATGTGAAATCAAAGCATCAGTCTGTTCTGACTGAAACCCATAGGAAAGAATTGCTCCGAGTGCTAATTAATGAATTAGTGCGTGTGTGCGTGTGTGCGTGCGTGCGTGCGTGTGTGTGTGTGTGCGTGAGAGACAGTGCACATTATGTTTATAGCTGAAAATAACTGGCCTACTCCATCCTTCCATCTTCAACCCATTATCCGTAGCCTTGTCGTAGGGGCTAGGAGTATTTTATTAACATTTACATGTTTTAGAACATACTATAGGCCAGGGGTGGGCAATTATTTTTCCCAAGGGGCCAAATGAGATACATGAAATATTGTGGAGGGCCAAGACCAAAAGCTGAGTCTGTGTAATATTAATTTCAAGATAAAAGTAAGAGTAAGACCAACCATTTTGACACCAGGGCCCTCAATTTATTCAGTATTTGAGCCATGGACCAACATTTGATGACATATTAACCCCACAGACCCCAAAACTAAATATTTCTTTTGCTTTTGTCCACAATTCCAGCCTGGATTTCACAAACATAACAGGCCAACATCGATAAAAAAATGACCATTCTTTTACATTCTCTGGCTCAGATGAATATTTTAACTCTTGAGATTGTAAACATGTTGCGGGTCCATTTGGTTTCATTTTTACGCTCTCAAAGAGTTACATCTGGTTAACCAACTTTCTGTATTCAACTGGAACTCTCTCAAGGACCTCTGGTGGTCCCCAGACCACTGGTTGAAAACCACAGTACCCTTTCACAGGCCGGTCAGAGTCAGCTAAAGGGCCACATTTGCGGGACGCATGATGCCCAGGTATGCTCTAGGCAGTCAGTAGGTCTATATGTGTTTCATGTCAATATCAGTCAGTTAATGTTGCAAGTATTCATTACAAAACATCAATAGAATGAAAAATACAATTTTGTATGAATTAATATGAAGTTAGAATTGAATGAAGTTACTGATTAAAAACTGATTAAAACATTTTTTCTATATATAACGTTTTTCAACCTTTTTCTGCCCCGGAGGGGCAAGTGCCTCCATGACACCCTCCTAAAATCACCAATGCACCTACCGCTATTTCCTTGCTATATTTTGTCTCTCCACCATGTCAATAGCGTTGACACTCACTTTCATTTTTAGTACAGCCAAGGTTCATCCATCAACCGTGTCAACAATATTGACAATAATTCTTGTGTCCAGTGTATTTGTTTTGCGTTCATAAAGTCAACATACCATAACTAAATACAATTGAAATTAAATAAAAATGTTCCTTTTTTTGTATTCCAATTCACCAATGGCAATAAATGATTCAGGATTCCCAATTCAAACATAGCAGAAATCCTGCAACGTCTTTTAATCCACCTGTCTCATCCTACTTACTATTTCATCCATATATTTAGTGTTTAGATTTTCTATTGTTTTTCATGCATCTTTCATAGATTGCTGCTGCTGTGTTTTTATATTGTTTCCTCATTGCTGCTGTAAATGACGTTATAATGTATTCAGGGTATAAATAAAGGTTTAAAATGTTTGTATTTAGTAGCCATGTTATTTTTATTATTGTGTTTCTTTTTGTTTCGTATAGACCTGCGCAGTGACGTCACCGACCTTGTTCCAAAAGTGGATTGCCCATTCATTTTTTTCATAGACCTTTCGAAAATAATTCATTACGCCGTGGACAAAGCCAACTCGGGTCGTGACGAATGATTCCATTTCTGGAACAGGGATGGTGACGTCACTACACAGGTCTATATTGTATGCATTTCTCAGAAGGAAACATCCTAAAAGAAAGATCATTCATTTAACATGGTGAAACACAACTTGATGTTGTCAGGTTGTGTGTCAACATGTTAATGATTATTTTTTTTATCATGTCCACACAAACATCTCTAAGGTGTATCAGGTAGCACCACTGTGAAGTGTTGGTATTTTAAATCAGGGCCGGATTTAGCCAGTCCTACTAGGGTGGGCAGGAAACAAAACAAACATACAGATCAAAATGACCATTAATCTTCTACATTCTCTAGTTTTGTTGGCTTGGGATAATTCACATGATGAATATTTTACCTCTTGAGAGTGTAAACATGAAACCCAATGGACCTGCCATTTTTACGCTCTCAAAGAGTTACATCTGGTTAACCAATTGGACCTCTCTCTCAACCACTGATTATTACCTTTCATTGGGTGGGCAGGATGAACTTAAGTACTGTAGTTTATACTAGATGCAATAATCTGAATAAACTAAAATACCCACATTAGAATGATTCGAAGACAAACTGCAGCGATGCAAACTATTAGTGGGAGGGGGACCTCATGGTGAAATGTAGTATCTATTCTATAGATTCTATAGTCGTGTGTGTGTGTGTGTGTGTGTGTGTGTGTGTGTGTGTGCGCGCGCGCGCGCGCGCTGAAACCCGCCAATCAGAGGCTCCGTCGGTGAGAGAGGCGCGGTGCCGTGGAGTATAGACAGAGTTACGCCAACTCCGTTCACTTCATGGGGCCAGTTCAATGGAGACTCTTCTACATCTATTGACAACAAACAGTTCAATGGAGACTCTTCTACATCTATTGACAACAAACAGTTCAATGGAGACTCTTCTACATCTATTGACAACAAACAGTTCAATGGAGACTCTTCTACATCTATTGACAACAAACAGTTCAATGGAGACTCTTCTACATCTATTGACAACAAACAGTTCAATGGAGACTCTTCTACATCTATTGACAACAAACAGTTCAATGGAGACTCTTCTACATCTATTGACAACAAACAGTTCAATGGAGACTCTTCTACATCTATTGACAACAAACAGTTCAATGGAGGCTCTTCTACATCTATTGACAACAAACAGTTCAATGGAGACTCTTCTACATCTATTGACAACAAACAGTTCAATGGAGGCTCTTCTACATCTATTGACAACAAACAGTTCAATGGAGACTCTTCTACATCTATTGACAATGGAGACAACAAATAGGGACAAGTCCTGGTCCGGATGTAGGCAGAAATACATTGGTGTCAGTCAACAGCCTCAGCTTTAATGATCTTGATCTTCAATCCCCTTTTATTGTTCATCCTCTTTTATTAATCCTACAACATGAACCTTAAAGAGACTTTAGTTGTTAGTGTAAAAATCAGTTCAAAGCAGTTCAACAGATCTTATTTGCGCCGCCCTCGGTGGAAACAATGTATTTCCAAGTCCAGTTTGTCCCTATTCAGCTGCATGAACAGCAGCTCGGTGTCTGACCCCTCAATGTCGCAACTCTGACAGCAGATGTCTCTGGAGAGGAAGAGGAGGAGCTCCATGCCGTTTTCACTGATGTTACCAGAGCCATTCTAGTAGAAGAGTTGCGACATTGAGGGGTCAGAAAACAGCCTGGTCACGTGGTTCTTGTACTCCCGCGAGTCCATAGGCTTCAATGCGTTCAGTAACTTCCGGCTATCACTACTCTTGTCACTATCCAACAGAAGTCTATGTAGAGGGACAGGCCCCATGAAGTGAACGGAGTTGGCGTAACTCTGTCTATTTCCAAGGCTCTGGAATCTGGATGTTACCAGACTTAGCACCATCGTGTTTCTCTCTTTGTTACGTCAACCGGCGCGAAGCTTCCAGCGTGTTATTAGTGTGTGTTGGAACAGAGTTCACCGAGCCTGCAAGAAGAAACTAAAACACTGATCTACACACAGTCACACTGCAGGTTAGTAAAACACTGATCTACACACAGTCACACTGCAGCTTAGTAAAACACTGATCTACACACAGTCACACTGCAGCTTAGTAAAACACTGATCTACACACAGTCACACTGCAGGTTAGTAAAACACTGATCTACACACAGTCACACTGCAGGTTAGTAAAACACTGATCTACACACAGTCACACTGCAGCTGATCTACACACAGTCACACTGCAGGTTAGTAAAACACTGATCTACACACAGTCACACTGCAGGTTAGTAAAACACTGATCTACACACAGTCACACTGCAGGTTAGTAAAACACTGATCTACACACAGTCACACTGCAGGTTAGTAAAACACTGATCTACACACAGTCACACTGCAGGTTAGTAAAACATGTTGAGTTGAACAGGAGCTTAGCTAAAGAGCTGTAGCCTGTAGTTAGCTCTGGTCCAGAGCTCCACTGCTGCTATGAGTCTGTCTTGGTTTGCATTGGAGCTGAGTAACATACAATGCAATCTGCCATTACTCCACCTGACCAGCTTCTCTTCTGGAGTGGAAATATAAAGAACGTTTTACCTACTCACCAAAACAAACATGACTTGTGTGATTAGAAAGACTACTTTCCTTAGTGGAAACACTCTGAGCCCCCCACCACACAGATAAAATTGACTTTTTGGGCAGAACACAATTGTTTTTCAAAGGAGGAAAAAAATATTCCATAGCCTATGTAGGTTTTCTCTTGGCAATATCAGTAGAGAGTGCGAATCCTGGTTGTTTTTCAGTGAAGAACAACCGCGTTCTGGCCAAAAAGTCCATTTTATCCGTGTGGTGGGGGGCTCAGAGTGTTTCCACTAAGGTAAAGTCCATTTTATCCGTGTGGTGGGGGGCTCAGAGTGTTTCCACTAAGGTAAAGTCCATTTTATCTGTGTGGTGGGGGGCTCAGAGTGTTTCCACTAAGGTAAAGTTCATTTTTTTTCCAGAGTGTTAATACTAAGGAAAGTAGTTTTTCTAATTACACACGCCATGTTTGTTTTGGTGAGAAGGTAAAACGTTCTTTCATGCATAATTGTAGGAAAGGAAAAAATGGAGAAGCTGCTCTCTAAAACACATTTTTAGACCAGTTGTTATACAAAGTACCGTATCCATTGATTTAGGCATTTAACAGGGAGGAGGGGGATGAGCGTTCCACCAGTAAACCTAAAGGCCTCTACACACCATATAGACTGTTTAAACAAAGACTTGTCAACACTGTTTGTATCAAACTGGCATTATTTTATCTGCAATAAACTGTCGACAGTATGCACATTGAATACAGTCAACAATGCTGCTGTGCAGTGTTGCCAGGTTTGCGGGTTATAAGTGACTTCAGTGGCTTTATTAATTACGTAGTGTTTAATGATGAAGGCCAGCTGCGCAGCCAGCAAGCACAGCGCACATCAAAACCCGACCTTTGGAAAATGTTCCTTCACTGAAAATCCCATCCTCATATAAGCATATGAAATAAATGCAAATTAAATTACGTTTTAAAGCTTATGGGGAGCCAGGATAATGTGGCGGATAATAAGGAAAAATATAGTTGGAAATGGAAATATAGGCTACACAGTTGGAAATGGAGAGCCATATTTTATGCAGTGGAAGGATGAGCCGTTAAGAGTCAGTTACAGTTACTATGACGTGGTCGAATCCTAATCAGGAGACTAGACTGCATTGAAACATAAATACAGTGTAGTGTACAAAACCGTCTCTGTTTGGCTGTGCGTAAAAATGGTTCCAAATTCCCTAGTACCCGAGAGAGAGGGAGAGAGAACCCAAAGCGGAGAAATAAACTATGGATGATGCGCATGCGGCTCAGGAGCCGCATGCGTCTCCAGAACACAGCCCTAGTGGCTCAGCATTATTACATACACACTGGGGTGTTCCGCCAACATAATATAAACATTTCAGTCACCCAAAACACGTTGCGCTGTCTGACCGTTGCCAGTTAAAGTAGCACTTGGCCATGTCAAAAAAGCCCAGCAGTTATCAGAGGTGGAGCTTTCAATCTGAACCACCCATTTTCAAAGGTTTACTCAGTTTACTATGTCATTAATATACCTAGAAATGGAGTTCTGTAAAACTCATTTATTTATTATTATTTTTTTTTTTACAGAGTTGTGTTTCACCATGTTAATGATTTTTCTTTGAGGACCTTTTTTCTGAGTGTGTGCAAATGGAACCAAATGGACCCGCCAGGGTCCATTTGGTTCACATTTGCACACTGTCAGGAAAAAATAATAATAAAATGCGGCTCCAGACAGATTTTGAATTTAATTTTGGGTCGAAAATGGCTCTTTCAACATCTTGGGTTGCCGACCCCTGGTCTATGGCAATCTCTGTAAACCTATAGCCCAGAGGCTGCTGGCTAGACCTATGTGAATTTAGGCGTAATTCAGACTCTTTATATCATTGTCATGGATAAAGGGCCGCGGGACTGACTGACCGACTGACTGATTCCATTTAAATCCAATAGCTGCATACTGAATTATTAATTAAATTCAGATTTGCAATACGATGAATAAACATTTGTAGATTATTTAATGATTGCAAACTTTGTCAATTAATCGGTTTGCTCATGGATCTCTCTCTCTCTCTCTCTCTCTCTCTCTCTCTCTCTCTCTCTCTCTCTCTCTCTCTCTCTCTCTCTCTCTCTCTCTCTCTCTGACTCATGTGAGAGGGTTCCAGGTAGAACCTGCAGCAATGCAAACTGTGTGAGGGGAGGGGAGGGGGACCTCAGGGTGAAATGTAGAGCAGGGGGAATCTATGACAAAAATCAAGTACACTATATATGATTTCACAGGGATCAGGGTAGATTGATGCCTAAAGTGTTTTGTGTGGAATGCTCCTTTAACATTGAGAATTGTATTGTGTATATATGATGAGGCAGACTGTAATTGAATGAAGTTGTTTGTTCTGGTGATTTCAACAGATCACCACAGCCAGAAGGCTCTACAGAAGTCAACGTCATCAGAGGAACATCCAGAGATGGACGAGGGATGTGGACAGTTGGATGCACGGATGCAACCTGTTGTAAAGTTGTACAAGCTAGGTATGTACTAGTGCTGTCAGATCGAATTTCACTTAATGAATTCCGTTCGAATATTTAAAAAATATACATAGGATTCGAAAGATTAAATTGCCATCCGAATTTTGCCTTAATAATTAATTAATTCTATATCATATTTTTATTTAGTTTCATACGTTATTTCCCCCGTTAAATGCAGGGGTCGTCATTAAGGGAAATTTGGCACTGGCCCTTCGGGCCAGTGGATTGTCCAAATCACTGGCCCCACCATTAAAATCACTGGCCCAGGGGAATCGCCCTTTTTCCTTTTTTTTGTCGTTTTATTAGGTATGTCAGTAACGGTTAATTTTGTTGCCGACTAGCTGACAGGACTAACCGGAGGTTAACTGGATATTTATTTATTTATTTTTAACTAGCCTCTCCAGTATTTTTTTAATAGGCCTACCGTAAATTTAATATGGGCCTACATTCATATTGGTAGACAAATGATACCTATCCTATACATTTATGTATGCTCCTTTTAAAAAGGCAATACAAATAAATATTAGACTTAATAATCAATAAACAACGCGTGGTGGTCTGCACGCATGGCTCTACATGCGTGCACGCACGCATAATCTACAACACTTGTCGTTTCCACTTCTGATCTGAACAATCAACTGGGCTGTTTTTTTATTATTAAGAAAGAAGATGCATGATTTGCATGATTTGTGACTTTTCGCGGCGGAGAACCCCCTTTAAGTTCGTCTGGTATTATGATTTATGATGATGAGGAAGAAGAGGAGGAGGAGGATACGTTAGCACATGGCAAACTTCGCCCAATAGCCATGCTAGTGTGGACAGAGGAGGACGCGGCGGCGGAGTTTATAGCACTAAAAATGTCAAACACGTTGTCCCACTATGACTCTGTTTTAGTTTTGACAAGCGACGTGCACGGCAGTTCATTTCACAGCGTGGATGTAAGCCTGGAGATCGAGGCTAAGCGCCGAGCGAGGTCTGGCAGCAGCCAGCCACAGCGTTTCATTAGACAGAGCCAGGGGTGGATTGGCCATCTGGAGTACAGGGAGTTTCCCCGGTGGCCTGCGCCACCTAATAGCCTGGACAAGATCCAAAATGCACATTTTTACGCTCTGAAAGAGTTACATCTGGTTAACCAGCTGCCCCCCCAGGGTGGCCTGTCAAAGGCAAAATTGTCCCGGTGGGAAAATATGTGCCAATCCGCCCCTGGACAGAGCCATAGATATATAAGAAAGCTAGATGGCTTGAGGTGGAGCCTCTGACCTCGTTCACGGCGGCCAGCGCGGGCGAGCCATCTAGCTTTCTTATATCTATGGAGAGAGCCATCTGTCGAGCGCATGAAAGAGGGAAAAACTGGAATAGAGCGTCTGTGTCAGAGCGCAAAAAACAGCTATTTTAAAGTGTTTATGAGTTAGGATAAGTTTTTCTTCATGGACATTGACTTGTTAAATAAATTAAAAAAAAATATTGTGAAATAAAAATGTATTTATTATTAATTTATTTTTAGGAGGTATTTCTCTACTGGCCCATCGGGCCTGTGTAGGGTGCCATCTGGTGGTCCGAACGTGTATTGCAAGCCATTCGGGCCATTCGGGCCATTTATAATGTCGACCCCTGAAATGTAACAAATCTTTCGGTGCCTGCAACCATTGCTGCATGCGAATAAATGTGTGCGTCCACTCACTTAGCATGACAGCATAACAGCTAGAGAGGGGGGAGGGCGGGAGGCGTAGCAGTGAGAGAGAGGTGTAGAGAGCGTGAGCGAGCGAGAGAACTCACAGAAGCACGGTCCCCTCAGACCAAAATAATCCCTATAGAGCAAAAATAAGTCCAGTGCAATATAGTAGCCTGTATTGCTAGCAGAGTAGTTAATAAAAAAAAAGTTAATAAAAGTCTCTGCGTTCAATATAAAACTGCTGCAGTCACCAACAACATTAGTTAAAGCTGTGGGATTTCTAGATGACCGAGTTACATGGAAACTGTGGTCATTATGTTTTGCCGTTTATGGTAATGGAGTGATCATTCGAAGGTTCTGGTTCTGTGTGCCTGCCAGTATGGCAGAAGCACACAGGTTGTGATTCGTCAACTTAATCCATAATCATCAGACATCTATCTATTCGAAATTTTGACCGCTATGGCCGGCCGCACGGTTTGCACAATCCCCGCAATATATACATCAAAACGTGCGGCTCGGCCGGGAAAGATGTGCTTGTGCTTTTCTTTCCGATACGCGTTACCGTGCCAACGTAATCCGCAATAAACGACGCAAAAAATCCCCATTCGAAATGAATGGGGGCACACCGAAAACATCAGAAAAAGAAGGGCGTATTTGGAGCCACATTACTCTGGCACACTGTGGCGTAGAAACACGATTTTAACTTTAAACAGCAGACACGGCTCTCGACTTCGTCACGGTTCAGGCGGTATTCGAATATGTTGCACGGTTTGTCCGCTATCGCAGTTCAAAGTGTGCATGGTTCGAGAATTTAGCGGAGCTTAGAGGCTCGCACGACCAGTGAGCGAGTGAAACAGAGTGCGAGATGCAGTGTCTCGAGGTTCCGGTCATGACCGAACAAATCGTCCTCACGGCCACAATATTCGCTTTACATGCGTGGTTTTCGGACATTTTGTAGACAAACTTCTCGCCTTTCACCCAATGTGACCAACAAAGCCCAGTCAGGTACAGAAACGGTCCTACGGGCCTCAGAGCGAGATGACGTAACCTCCCGTCTCCATATTAATTACATTGTAATGTGCTCCATTTTGGCGTCTGACGTTTCTTTTCAAACGCAAATTCTTAAATCGCTCTCACGACCACGTCTTTTATCGTACCAATACCACGATCGCACACAAGATACCTAATTGAGTCGGGATGCCCACATCGAAAAAAGTAATCGCTTACAAGTTTTCGTTTTCGCGTGAGAGGCATTTGTTTGCGGCAAGTCCCGCCCATTGACCCCTGTTTAACGAAGGAGCCAAAGTGCCTGAACTGATGCAGGTACGACAGCTGTAACAGACTAGAAACAAAATTTCTAAGAAATTTTACTGTGTGCCTGCCACTCGCCAAGTGTGTGCAAACTTTCGCGGGAGTTGGCATGCTAACATGCTATGCTAACGTAGTAGCAAACCCTAAATAGTATCGGCCAATCAGAATAGGGGGCGGGGCTAAGTTACACCAATCAACGTCAAGGACTCATTTCCAAGTCCAATGATGCCACCCATATGTCTCTATGACATAGCATTGAGGAGTTATGGCAGGAAATAGTATCGACCAATCAGAATAGGGGGCGGGGCTAAGTTACACCAATCAACGTCAGGGACTAATTACCGAGTCCAATGATGCCTGCATGTTAGCATAAGCATGTTCCAAACCCAAGTTATAGCTGTGACCAGCCAATAGGAAGACAGAGGGGGTGTGGTTTATGCTATTGAACCAAATGGACCCGTAAGGGTCCATTTGGTACATATAAAACCTTAAACCTAGGGTACATTTAGTTTAGCAGCAGTTTTATATGTACCAAATGGATCCGTAAGGGTCCATTTGGTACATATAAAACCTTAAACCTAGGGTACATTTAGTTTAGCAGCAGTTTTATATGTACCAAATGGATCCGTAAGGGTCCATTTGGTAGATATAAAACCTTAAACCTAGGGTACATTTGGTTTATCAGCAGTTTTATATGTACCAAATGGATCCGTAAGGGTCCATTTGGTACATATAAAACCTTAAACCTAGGGTACATTTAGTTTTGCAGCAGTTTTATATGTACCAAATGGATCCGTAAGGGTCCATTTGGTAGATATAAAACCTTAAACCTAGGGTACATTTGGTTTAGCAGTCATAGAATGCGTGGATGCATGTGTGTATAAAGCCTATTTGCAGATTTTGCAGATCTACAAGCTCACAAGGTCTTACAGACCAACTCATTGAGGTCTTATAACTCTAGTGGCAGCCATCTAATTAGAGGTTAATCTGTTACACCTGTTGTACCTGCATCAGTGGCAGTGCAGGTACTTTGGCTCCTTAAACAGGGAGTTAATGGGCGGGACTTGCTGCAAACAAATGCCTCTCACGTGAAAACGAAAACTCGTAAGCCATTACTTTTTTCGACGTGGGCATCCCGACTCGATCAGGTATCATGTGTGCGATCGTGGTATTGGTACGATAAAAGACGTGGTCATGGGAGCAATTTAAGAATCGGTGTTGGATAAGAAATGTCAAACGCCAAAATGCAGCGGATTATAATGTAATTGATAGGGACACAGGAGCATACGTCGGGTCGCTCTGAGGCCCATAGCTCTGGTTCTGTACGTGTCTTTTTTGATGACATTGGGTGAAAGGCGAGAAGTTTGTCTACAAAATGTCCGAAAACCACGCGTGTAAAGCGAATATTGTGGCCGTGAGGACGATTTGTTCGGTCATGACCCGAACCTCGAGACACTGCATCTTGCACTCTGTTTTCACTCGCTCACTGGGCGAGCGAGCCTCTAAGCTCCGCTAAATTCTCGAACCATGCACACTTTGAACTGCGATAGCGGACAAACCGTGCAACATATTCGAATACCGCCTGAACCGTGACGAAGTCGACAGCCGTGTCTGCTGTTTAAAGTTAAAATCGTGTTTCTACGCCACAGTGTGCCATAGTAATGTGGCTCCAAATAAGCGCTCCTTTTTCTGATGTTTTCGGTGTGCCCCCATTCATTTCGAATGGGAATTTTTTACGTCGTTTATTGCGAATTACGTTGGCACGGTAACGCGTATCGGAAAGAAAAGCACAAGCACATCTTTCCCGGCCGAGCCGCACATTTTGATATATATATATTGCGGGGATTGTGCAAACCGTGCGGCCGGCCATAGCGGTCAAAAATTCGGATAGAAATACGAGTGATTATGGAGTAAGTTGACGAATCACAACTTGTGTGCTTCTGCCATACTGGCAGGCACACAGAATTAAGCCCTAATTAGCTGGCTGCCACTAGACCTATAAGACCTTAATGGGTTGGTCTGAAAAGACCTTGTGAGCTTGTAGATCTGCAAAATCTACAAATAGGCTTTATACACAACAACAAACCAAATGTACCCTAGGTCATAGGTTTCATATGTAACCAAATGGACCCTTACGGGTCCATTTGGCATCAATAGCATAAACCCCACCCCCTCTGTCTTCCTATTGGCTGGTCTTTACACAGCTATAAATTGGGTTTGGAGCATGCTACCACCACAATATTTGGTAAATGGGCGTCTTGGACCAATAGGAAGAAGTTGTACTGCTTAAGCCCGCACCCTCTGTATTCGTATTGGCTGGCCTTTACACATAACTTGGGTTTGGAGCATGCTACCGCCTCGATATTTGATAGATTCAAGATTCAAGATTCAAGAACTTTATTGCCATGTCAACAGATGTTGATAGGAATTTGTCTTGGTTCATGCTCAACATATACAGACAACAAACATACAGAAGACAACAAGAGGACAGTACAGTGCAAAGACCAGCAGCATAGAAATTACACAATTTTATAAAGTGCTATATGCAATGCATGTTGTAACATACATTCATCATTACAACTGTAAACTAACGAGACAAGTTTAAGTGTCTAATAGCTACAGGGTAAGTGCTATCTCTGAAGCGAGATGTTGAGCAATTAATACTTCGGTATCTCCTGCCTGATGGTAGGAGATTGAAGAGGTGGTGTGCGGGGTGGGAATTATCAGTTATTATTTTGTTTGCTTTCCTGATTATTCTAGTGTTGAAGAGTGAGGAAAGTGTAGGGAGGCTACATCCTATGATTTTAGATGCACGTCGCACTACTCTTTCCAGCTTGGTCTTGTCCTGAGAGGTTGTGTGACCAAACCAGACAAGCATGGAGAAGGTGAGAACACTCTCAATGGTGGCCCTATAGAAGTGAGTCATTGCTGCTTGACTGACTTTAAACTTCTTGAGCTGCCGTAGGAAATACAGACGCTGATGGGATTTGCTTATGATGAGGCTAGTGTTCAATTCCCAGGATAGGGATTCATGGATGGTGGTCCCTAGGAATTTAAAGGAGGTGACTCTATCAACCTCTTCCCCATTGATATAGAGGGGGGAGAGTGGGACCATGATCTTCCTCCTGAAATCAATGATCATCTCTTTGGTTTTAGAGACGTTTAGGATCAAATTGTTTTCCTCGCACCATCTCACCAGCTCTGCTATTTCTCTACGGTAGCCTGATTCATCCCCCTTAGAGATGAGACCCACCACGGACGTGTCGTCTGCAAACTTATACACCATAACAGAATTACAATGTGATTGACAGAAGTGAGTATATAAAGAGTACAGTAGAGGTGAGAGTACACAGCCCTGGGGGGCCCCGGTGTTGAGGAACCTAGGCCGAGAGACAAGATCACCTATTTTGACAACCTGTTTCCTATTTGATAGAAAGTCAAAGATCCATCTGCACAATGGTGTACTAACACCCAGTTCTTGGAGGGTTAAAATCAGCCGCGAAGGTACAATCGTATTAAATGCGGAGCTAAAGTCCACAAAAAGTACACGGGCATAAGTGGATCTAGATTCTAGATGTTGACTGATTGAGTGTAAACAAAGGGACACTGCATCATCTACACTCCTATTTGCTCTGTAAGCAAATTGGTGTGGATCTAGAGCTATACCTGACAGCCGTTTACATACCAGTCGTTCAAAGACTTTCATAATGACAGATGTTAGGGCAACAGGCCTATAGTCATTAAGACAACAGATGTTATTTTTCTTCGGGACAGGAATAATCACAGCAGATTTAAAACAAGCCGGTACAGTACAGAGTTGCAGTGACCAATTGAAAATGGAAGTAAGGATAGGTGCTAGTTGGTCAGCACAGTGTTTCAGGGTGGCGGATGACACACCATCAGGCCCCGCGGCCTTCCTGGGGTTTTGCTGACGGAGTAACAGTCTGACATCATGTTCATTGATAGCAGTTGTAGAGTCACCCTGCTCTTCAGGAAAAGAGGGGGACTGGTGTTCGCTCTCAAATCGACAATAAAAGTCATTTAGTGTCCCTGGAAGGGAGGGGTCCCTAACTGGGACATGCTGCTTGCTCTTATAGTCAGTGATGTCTTGCAACCCCTGCCAAACACCCTTAATGTCATTAGCTTGCAGTTTGCATTCAAGCTTTGCTTTGTAGGAAGCTTTAGCTTTTAACACGGCTCTCTGAAGTCATATTTCAGTCTCTTATAGTTAGCAGTGTCCCCGCTCTTAAAGGCAGCGTGTTTCTTCCTACAGAGCGTCCTTACTTCATTATTGAACCAGGGCTTGCTATTGTTGTACACAGTGACAGTTCTTGTGGGAATACAGACACTCTCACAAAAACTTATATATGATGTAACAGTGTCAGTGAAAGTGTCAATATCCTGACCTTCGGTCCAGAGGTTGGACCATATGGTAGAGTCCAGACAGTCCTGTAGAGTGTCTATGGATTGTGGGGACCATTTCCTACAGAGTTTGACAGTTGGTTTTGCCACCCGCAGTTTCTGACGATACTTCGGTATTAGGAGAATGGTGTTGTGGTCGGACTCACCGAGAGGCGCTCTTGGCACTGCGTGATATGCCTCCGGGATGGCCGTGTAGCACTGATCCAGTGTTTTATCCAGCCTAGTGGCTATGTGGATCTGTGGTTTGTACCTCGGAAGAGATTTCTTCAGGGAAACGTGATTGTAGTCTCCCAGTGCGATCACGACCGCCTCAGGATGGTTGCCTTCCAGCTCCATGATGTTGTCGACAAGCTGCTGCATGGCGGGCTGCGCCGCGGCACTCGGCGGGATGTAAACAGTGATCAAAATAACAGAAGAAAACTCTCTCGGTAAATAGAACGGTTTACACTCCACAGTGAGACTCTCCAGCTCCGGAGAGCATGTCCGTGACAGAACTTTAGCGTCAGTGCACCAGTTCATGTTGATGTAGCAACAGACACCTCCTCCGCGTTGTTTAAGTGAGTCGCTGGTACGGTCCGCACGGTGGAGAGAACAGCCGGCTTGTTGTAACGTAGAGTCCGGGATGTCCTCGTTCAGCCACGTCTCGGTCAGGCAAATCGCGGCAGCGTCCCTGAAGTCCCTCTGCGATCCGATGAGCATGGACAGCTCGTCTTTCTTGTTTGCCAGAGAGCGAACATTAGACAGGATCAGGCTCGGTAGAGCCGGCCGGTGGATACGGCGTCTTAGACGGACGAGTGTACCCCCTCTCGACCCTCGCCTCCGAGCCTGCCAGCGGTGTTGTTTCTGCCGCTCTCCGAGTGGTTGGAAGTCCGGTGGAAGATCGGGCAGGATAACGGGCATGCTTGCCCGAATGTGCAGTAGTTCAGCTCGGTTGTACTGAACATTAAGACCAGCGCTGGGTCGTGAAAACAAACAAACAAACAGCAAAACAAAACAAACGAGAGCAGAACCATGTCGCCATAGAGCGGCGCCATCTTGCCAGTCACGTGACATCGCGAGGATGGTGATGATAGATGGACGTACTGAGCCAATAGGAACAAGTTGAACTGCTTAAGCCCCACCCCCTCTGTCTTCCTATTGGTTGGCCTTTACACTGCAGGACTCCCATATGAAAACCCCCTTTCACAATCAATACAGCGAAATATGTAATGCTTATCCACCTGGCAAGCATGTTAGCATACGATGTTAGCATGAGGTTGTGTTAGCATAGCATTAGCATATTATTACACACAATTGGCGAGTGGCAGGCACACAGTAAAATTTCTTAGAAATTTTGTTTCTAGTTTCTATTGGTCACCGCTTTTGATGTGGCACCGAAACCTATCGGGATGCACACAATGGCCCACATTTGCATGTGAATGGGGGCCTGTAGTGGACAGAGTATGCACAGTCAATGACTGCATAGAATATGCAAAATTACAGAGTGTATTTTATGGGCTATAATCTGGGCTATATTATATTAAATAATGAGCTAAAATAACGTAAATATTCAAATATAATATTCGATTATTAAAAATATTAAAGAAATGAATTTCGAATGGTATTTTAGAGGGAAAATTACAGCCCTAGTATGTACTGTATGTTTGTATTTACAGAGGTGATACTCTTGACACACACGCGCACACACACGCACTAATACTCCACCCTCTCTCCTCAGACTTGCTGCACCTCCCTGTGTGTAAGGAGGTTTCCACTGCACAACAAGCTGATGTTGAGGACTGTGGAACATCACCGCTGAGTTGTGATGACCAGCTACTATCTCCTCCCTGCTCAGCAGACACTGATGATTTGGGGAAGGTCAAAGGAACTCAACCCACGAGGAATCACCCAAGAAAGAAAAGGTTTACTTGTACAGAGTGTGGCAAAGAATGTGCTGATCTGAAGACACACATGAGGACCCATACAGGGGAAAAGCCCTATACTTGTACAGTTTGTGGTAAAGGCTGTGGTCAGTTGGGTGACCTGAAGGCACACTTGAGGATTCATACAGGGGAGAAGCCTTTTTCTTGTACAGTTTGTGGCAAAGGCTTTAGGCAATTGTCTCAACTGAAGACTCATATGAGAACTCATACACAGGAGAAGCCCTTTACTTGTACAGTTTGTGGTAAAGGATGTTCAGATCTGAAAACACACATGAGGACTCATACAGGGAAAGGGCCCTATAATTGTACAGTTTGTGGCAAAGGCTGTGTTTCCAGTAGTCAGCTGAAGACCCACATGAGGACTCATACAGGAGAAAGGCCCTTTATTTGTACAGTTTGTGGTAAAGGCTGTGGTCAGTTGGGTGAGCTGAAGGCACACTTGAGGATTCATACAGGGGAGAAGCCTTTTTCTTGTACAGTTTGTGGCAAAGGCTTTAAAACTAAGACAAATGTAAAAATACACATGAGGACTCATACAGGGGAAAAGCCCTATATTTGTACAGTTTGTGAGAAAGGCTTTAGTCAATTGTCTCAACTGAAGCCTCACATGAGGACTCATACACGGGAGAAGCCCTTTACTTGTACAGTTTGTGGTAAAGGATGTTCAGATCTGAAAACACACATGATGACTCATACAGGGGAAGTTCCCTATATTTGTACAGTTTGTGGCAAAGGTTGTGTTTCCAGTAGTCAGCTGAAGACCCACATGAGGACTCATACAGGAGAGAAGCCCTATACTTGTGAGGTTTGTGGTAAAGGCTGTAGTAATTCAAGTGAGCTGAAGGTACACTTGAGGATTCATACAGGGGAAAAGCCCCATACTTGTACAGTTTGTGGCAAAGGCTTTAGGCAATTGTCTCAACTGAAGACTCATATGAGAACTCATGCACAGGAGAAGCCCTTTACTTGTACAGTTTGTGGTAAAGGATGTTCAGATCTGAAAACACACATGATGACTCATACAGGGGAAGTTCCCTATATTTGTACAGTTTGTGGCAAAGGTTGTGTTTCCAGTAGTCAGCTGAAGACCCACATGAGGACTCATACAGGAGAAAGGCCCTTTATTTGTAAAGTTTGTGGCAAAGGCTTTGTTTCCAGTGATGCACTGAAACCACACATGAGGACTCATACTGGAGAAAAGCCCTATACTTGTGAGGTTTGTGGCAAAGGCTTTAATAGTACGACACAGGTAAAAATACACATTAGGACACATACAGGAGAAAAGCCCTATATTTGTACAGTTTGTGGCAAAGGCTTTAGGCAATTGTCTCAACTGAAGACTCACATGATGACTCATACCGGGGAAAAGCCCTTTACTTGTACAGTTTGTGGCAAAGGCTTTGTTTCCAGTGTTAAGCTGAAATCACACATGAGGACTCATACAGGGGAAAAGCCCTATACTTGTGAGGTTTGTGGTAAAGGCTGTAGTCATTCAGGTGCGCTGAAAGTACACTTGAGGATTCATACAGGGGAGAAGCCCTTTTCTTGTACAGTTTGTGGCAAAGGCTTTAAAATTATGAGTCATTTAAAATCACACATTAGGACTCATACAGGGGAAAAGCCCTATACTTGTACAGTTTGTGGCAAAGGATGTGTCGATCTAAAAATTCACATGAGGACCCATACAGGAGAAAAGCCCTATATTTGTACAGTTTGTAGCAAAGGCTGTCTTTCCAGTAGTCAGCTGAAGACCCACATGAGGACTCATACAGGAGAGAAGCCTTTTTCTTGTACAGTTTGTGGCAAAGTCTTTGGTCAGTTGAGTGAGCTGAAGGCACACTTGAGGATTCATACAGGGGAGAAGCCTTTTTCTTGTACAGTTTGTGGCAAAGGATTTTATACTACGACAAAGGTAAAAATACACATGAGGACTCATTCAGGGGAAAAGCCCCATACTTGTACAGTTTGTGGTAAAGGAGGTGTCGATCTAAAAATTCACATGAGGACCCATACAGGAGAAAAGCCCTATATTTGTACAGTTTGTGGCAAAGGCTTTAGCCAACTGTCTCAACTGAAGACTCACATGAGGACTCATACACGGGAGAAGCCCTTTACTTGTACAGTTTGTGGTAAAGGATGTTCAGATCTGAAAACACATATGAGGACTCATACCAGATGAGCAGTAAAGGCCCTTGGCAAAGGCAATAGTGAAAGTAGTGACTCATGCACGGTTACAAATATTTTAGGTGCAGCTATTATATTCTTTTTAATGCCTTCTCACTGTTGTTTTGTGGGCGTGTGGTGGAGTTTCAACTCCTTATGTGCCATTTTGCCACCCTGTAGCGCTCCCATTTGGTCCCTATATATACACATATTCCATATAGAGGTGTGTGACTGTCTCTAACCCCCACCCCCGCTGATCACACCGTTGCCATGGCTGCATTGGGTCACTTCCTGGTGATGGAACATCCAGGCCCCCTGCCTACCATACACAGTGCAGGGAATGCTTCGCCGCTAAAAATGACAAGATTTATCATATTGAAGTGAAATCAGCTTCAATCTGGCCGCCAGTTAAAGGGATATTTTACTTTCACAAAAACCTTTTGTGATTTTACCATCTACTCAGTCTGATGTGAACATCCCAGACAGTATATAGGTTACTCCTAACTCACTAACTTGGAACACACATGTTGACAGTCTATGTAGCAAATTACAGCAAAGACTGCATTTCCTGCGACGTCTCAGGGTTCATGGTGTAGTCCAAAAATTTATGTTAGTGTTTTACCGAGCAGTCTTAGAAAGTCTGGTCAGATTTGGCATCACAGTTTGGTTCAGCAACCTCTCAGTGCAACTGAGGTCAAAACTACTCAGGTTGGTACAAACTGCATAGAAGATCATAGGAGTTAGACAACTCCCCTCCCTGCAGTCTATTTATGAGCAGTCTACACTGAAACAGGCTCAAAAGATTGTCAATGATGCTACCCATGTTTTAAATGGAGAGTTCATACTTCTACCATCTGGGAGAAGGTATAAAGAACCTAAGTGGAAATACATCAGGTTTAAAAGGTCATTTGTACCAGCGTCAACTAAAATGCTGAATGAGGCTTTGAAACCGTAGCGATCACTTAAGACGACCCTGTACCATTGTGTAATGTTGTGTCACTGTTGTGTCTGTGCTTGTCTCTGATGTCCTATGTATGGCTGTAGTAGGGAGTAAGCCCAAGACAAATTTCCCTCGTGGACAATAAAGTTTACCTTGACCTTGACCTTTCAGTATTTAGATTTGGTGTTCATTTTAGCTGCCCCGCCTCCTTCCTATACAAACCCATTATAACTTAAAAACTCAGTTTTAACATAGATGCATCAAAAACATATTTTTTTTCTGGTGACTGATATTGTCCTCCTAGTACATGAGGGAGGCATGCTTTATCATTTACTGTTATTTAGTTTATAAAAAAATATTGTCTCATTCTTTAGTCTCCGCCAATGTGGATCAAAAGCTGCTACATTTTCCAGAACAATATTTTGAAAACAAATGAAGGCAACTTCATTTGTCCACAGTCAATCCACAGCCATCTCAAATATTGAGACTTGAGATCATATCAGTCACCAGAAAAAAGGAATTTTGAGTAATTCCCTCTCGCGATGATTTTTACTTTTGACCACCCATGACTATAGGCTGTAGCCGCTCCCTCCAGCAACAAAAAGAGATCCCATGACTATAGGCTGTAGCCACTCCCTCCAGCAACAAAAAGAGATCCCAAATCCCAAATAAGCAACTAAATAGGCAATAAGTACATGCTTTTCTAGACAGTGTTTTATTTACACATTTTAGAACCTACTATAGCCAATCAGTAGGTCTGTATGTGCAGGGGTGCACATAAGTGGTGCTCCGGTGCTCAGGAGCACCAAAATCCTACAATGAGTTGTCAATCCAGGGGTGGAAAGCTCCTTTGAGCAGCACACAGCTGGGGCTCATAATGACTGGACGACTGGGCCAGTAAAAAAAAAGCCTTGAAAATGAAATGATTCTAAAATCTAAATAGTACTAGTATTTTTAATGGATGTAGAATGCAGGTATTAGTACTACTACTAGGTCAGCCACTATTGCAACGCCCCAAACAATCGCCCTGTACTGTAATACTGTGCATTGATCAGGCTGTACGGAGTGGAAAAGAGGGGTCCCAGGGCCCGGTGAGGAGGGGTCCCAGGGCCTGGTGATGAGGGGTCCCAGGGCCCTGTGATGAGGGGTCCCAGGGCCCGGTGAGGAGGGGTCCCAGGGCCTGGTGATGAGGGGTCCCAGGGCCCTGTGATGAGGGGTCCCAGGGCCCTGTGATGAGGGGTCCCAGGGCCTGGTGATGAGGGGTCCCAGGGCCCGGTGATGAGGGGTCCCAGGGCCCTGTGATGAGGGGTCCCAGGGCCCTGTGATGAGGGGTCCCGGGGGGTCCCAGGACCTGGTGATGAGGGGTCCCAGGGCCCGGTGATGAGGGGTCCCAGGGCCCGGTGATGAGGGGTCCCAGGGCCCTGTGATGAGGGGTCCCAGGGCCCTGTGATGAGGGGTCCCGGGGGGTCCCAGGACCTGGTGATGAGGGGTCCCAGGGCCTGGTGATGAGGGGTCCCAGGGCCCGGTGATGAGGGTCCCAGGTGAGTCCCAGGGCCTGGTGATGAGGGGTCCCAGGGCCTGGTGATGAGGGGTCCCAGGGCCTGGTGATGAGGGGTCCCAGGGCACTGTGATGAGGGGTCCCAGGGCCCGGTGATGAGGGGTCCCAGGGCCCGGTGATGAGGGGTCCCAGGGCCCGGTGATGAGGGGTCCCAGGGCCCGGTGATGAGGGGTCCCAGGGCCCGGTGATGAGGGGTCCCAGGGCCCGGTGATGAGGGGTCCCAGGGCCCGGTGATGAGGGGTCCCAGGTGAGTCCCAGGGCCCGGTGATGGTCGCTGCATTTTAGGAGCACCAAGTAACAAGTGTTTTATTGTCAAAGTCAGTAAGTTGATGTTGCAAGTATTCATTACAAAATATTAATGGGATGAAAAATATAATTTTGTATAAATGAGTATGAAGTTAGAATTGAATGAAGTTACAACAGATTAAAACTTTTTTTCTATATATACTATAAACCTTTTTTTTCTGCCCCAGGAGGGGCAAGTGCCTCCACGACGCCCTCCTAAAATCACCAATGCACCTACCGCTGTTTCCTTGCTATATTTTGTCCCTCCACCATGTCAATAGCGTTGACACTCACTTTCATTTTTAGTACAGCCAAGGTTCATCCATAAACCGTGTCAACAATATTGACTAATTCTTGTGTCTAGTGTATTTGTATTGCCTTCATAAAGTTAACATACCATAACTAAATACAATTGAAATTAAATAAAAATGTTCCTTTTTTTGCATTCCAATTAGCCAATTGTATTCCAATTCACCACCTTTCTCATCCTACTTACTATTTCATCCATATATTTAGTGTTTAGATTTTCTATTGTTTTTCATGCATCTTTCATAGATTGCTGCTGCTGTGTTTTTATATTGTTTCCTCATTGCTGCTGTAAATGACGTTATAATGCATTCAGGGTATAAATAAAGGTTTAAAATGTTTGTGTTTTGTCGCCATGTTGTGTTTCTTTTTGTTGCATATAGATCTGCGCAGTGACGTCACCGCCCTTGTTCCAGAAGTGGATTCCCCATTCATTTTTCTCATAGACTTTTCGAAAATAATTTATATAAAGACGATTACGCCGCGGACAAAGCCAACTCGGGTCGTGACCAATCATAATGACACACACAATCTTTTTGGACAATCAAATAATTTCTAAGATGACAAATGAAACAAAGGGTGTTGTATCCTGCCGTTTTCTACTTCTTGCTAATTAGATATTGCATGATAATATTGTGTGTGTTGTGATGATTTGTCATGACTTGATTTTATGAGGACAATTACTGTGGATTCCATTTCTGGAACGGTGGCGTCACTGCACTGGTCTATTGTATGTGTTTCTCAGAATTCTCAGAAGAAAAGGTCCTAAAAGAAAGATCATTCATTTAACATGGTGAAACACAACTTGATGTGTGTCAACATGTTAATGATTATTTTTTTATCCTGTCCACACAAACATCTCTAAGGTGTATCAGGCAGCAGCACTGTGAAGTGTT
Organism: Benthosema pterotum; assembly: GCA_039105355.1. Taxonomy (NCBI): domain Eukaryota; kingdom Metazoa; phylum Chordata; class Actinopteri; order Myctophiformes; family Myctophidae; genus Benthosema; species Benthosema pterotum. The sequence continues at coordinate 46,117,140 of CM076985.1, forward strand.
GGTATTTTAAATCAGTGTTGGTATTTTAAATCAGGGTCGGATTTCAGAATGGCAGGGTGGGAAACTCCAAGGTTTATCATATGAAGCAGTGGTTTTCAACCTTTTTGACCTCAGGGCCCACTATTTATTCGGCATTTGAGCCACTGACCACAATTTGCTGACATTTTAGCCCCACAGACCCCAAAACGAAAGATGTATTTTGCTTTTGTCCACAATTCCATTTGGGAAACAAAGCAGTCAAACATACAGAATAGATCAAAATGACCATTAATCTTCTACATTCTCTAGCTGAGTAGACTTGGTATAATTCACATGCTGAATATTTTAACTCATGAGAGTGTAAACATCAAACCAAATGGAACCACCATTTTTACACTCTGAAAGAGTTACATCTGGTTAACCAGTTGGACCTCTCTCTCAACAACTGATGAAAACCACTGATCATTACCTTTCATTGGGTGGGCTCTGCTCACCCCTGCCCCCCTCTAGATCCGTCCCTGTTTTAAACTCATGTATTGTAGCGTGTACTGGACGCAATAATCTGTCCTGATTAGGCCTACCTGTAGTGTGTGGTTTGATGTGATTTGTTGGTGTGTGTGTGTGTGTGTGTGTGTGTGTGTGTGTGTGTGTGTGTGTGTGTGTGTGTGTGTGTGTGTGTGTGTGTGTGTGTGTGTGTGTGCGCGTGTGTGTGTGTGTGTGCGCGTGTGTGTGCGTGTGTGTGCGTGTGTGTGTGTGTGTGTGTGTGTGCGCGCGCGCGCGCGCAGAGCCATCTAGTGTCGAGTTGCGACATTGCGGGTCAAAAACTGAGCGCTCGAGCTGCTGTTAATGCAGCTTGACACACTGGAGTTGGAAATGCATCGTTTCCATGAGGGTGTCGCAAATAAGACCCTATAGCCTTGTGTTTATGTTGTGTATATGTATCTAAAATAAATGGTGTCCCCATTCTCCATAGAAGTCTATTAAGAGTCGCCATTGAACTGCCCCCATGAATTGAACAGAGTTGCCGTAACTCTGTACTATATGGCTGTGTGTGTGTGTGTGTGTGTGTGTGTGTGTGTGTGTGTGTGTGTGTGTGTGTGTGTGTGTGTGTGTGTGTGTGTGTGTGTGTGTGTGTGTGTGTGTGTGTGTGTGTGCCGCGCTGAAACCCGCCAATCAGAGGCTCCGTCGGTGAGAGAGGCGCGGTGCCGTGGAGTATAGACAGAGTTACGCCAACTCCGTTCACTTCATGGGGCCAGTTCAATGGAGACTCTTCTACATCTATTGACAACAAACAGTTCAATGGAGACTCTTCTACATCTATTGACAACAAACAGTTCAATGGAGACTCTTCTACATCTATTGACAACAAACAGTTCAATGGAGGCTCTTCTACATCTATTGACAACAAACAGTTCAATGGAGACTCTTCTACATCTATTGACAACAAACAGTTCAATGGAGACTCTTCTACATCTATTGACAACAAACAGTTCAATGGAGACTCTTCTACATCTATTGACAACAAACAGTTCAATGGAGACTCTTCTACATCTATTGACAACAAACAGTTCAATGGAGACTCTTCTACATCTATTGACAACAAACAGTTCAATGGAGGCTCTTCTACATCTAATGACAACAAACAGTTCAATGGAGGCTCTTCTACGTCTATTTCCCTACCAACAGTCATAAAGGCATGTGAATCCCTTGACTCCTTCAAAACTGCTCTCAAAGGGCACCTACAGATGGCTGCAAACTGGCCTCTGTAAAACAAAAATCTATATAAAATCCCCCCACCCACCCCGCCTCTCCTCATTGTACATTTCTCTTTTCCCTTTTTACCTCCACTATGATTTTACCTCCATGATTTACTGCTTCTGATTTTACTGAAGTAGTTGTTTTATATGTATTTGAATGCCTCAATGAAATGAACAAGTTGGCCACTATTGTAAACAAGTGTATGCTTAACTAGTGTGTCCAATCAGCTTTTTCAGATTTGATGCAGTTGTACTTGAATTGTACTGTAATTCTCCAAGCTGTTATCAGTTTTGTAGCAGTGTGTACTTGACTTGTACTGTAACTCTCATCTCTGTTAATAAAAATTTCATTCATTCATTCATTCATTCATTCATTCATTCATTCATTCATTCATTCATTCATTCATTCATTCATTCATTCATTCATTCATTTTTCCAAGTCCAGTTTGTTCCTATTCAGCTGCATGAACAGCAGCTCGGTGTCTGACCCCTCAATGTCGCAACTCTGACAGCAGATGTCTCTGGAGAGGAAGAGGAGGAGTTCCATGCCGTTTTCACTGATGTTACTAGAGCCATCTAGTAGAAGAGTTGCGACATTGAGGGGTCAGAAAATAGTCTGGTCACGTGGTTCTAGTACTCCTGCGAGTTCATAGGCTTCAATGCGTTCAGTAACTTCCGGCTGTCACTACTCTTGTCACTATCCAACAGAAGTCTATGTAGAGGGACAGGCCCCATGAAGTGAACGGAGTTGGCGTAACTCTGTCTATTTCCAAGGCTCTGGAATCTGGATGTTACCAGACTTAGCACCATCGTGTTTCTCTCTTTGTTACGTCAACCGGCGCGAAGCTTCCAGCGTGTTATTAGTGTGTGTTGGAACAGAGTTCACCGAGCCTGCAAGAAGAAACTAAAACACTGATCTACACACAGTCACACTGCAGGTTAGTAAAACACTGATCTACACACAGTCACACTGCAGGTTAGTAAAACACTGATCTACACACAGTCACACTGCAGCTTAGTAAAACACTGATCTACACACAGTCACACTGCAGGTTAGTAAAACACTGATCTACACACAGTCACACTGCAGGTTAGTAAAACACTGATCTACACACAGTCACACTGCAGCTTAGTAAAACACTGATCTACACACAGTCACACTGCAGGTTAGTAAAACACTGATCTACACACAGTCACACTGCAGGTTAGTAAAACACTGATCTACACACAGTCACACTGCAGGTTAGTAAAACACTGATCTACACACAGTCACACTGCAGGTTAGTAAAACACTGATCTACACACAGTCACACTGCAGCTTAGTAAAACACTGATCTACACACAGTCACACTGCAGCTTAGTAAAACACTGATCTACACACAGTCACACTGCAGGTTAGTAAAACACTGATCTACACACAGTCACACTGCAGCTTAGTAAAACACTGATCTACACACAGTCACACTGCAGGTTAGTAAAACATGTTGAGTTGAACAGGAGCTTAGCTAAAGAGCTGTAGCCTGTAGTTAGCTCTGGTCCAGAGCTCCACTGCTGCTATGAGTCTGCCTTGGCTTGCATTGGAGCTCTGTAACATACAATGCAATCTGCCATTACTCCACCTGACCAGCTTCTCTTCTTAGGCCGTGGGCTGGGGACTTGAGAGCGGTTATCACTCAAGTCGCACGATGTAGTCTGCGTTTTTTTTTCTCAGTAGGTAGATAAAAGTCTTATAAGTACGGTAATTAATGTTTCCAGGTCGAATTTCTGCGTCGTAATGAGAACGAACCGATTTTAAAAATGAATTTTGACGTTACTAAAAGAGGGTTACTATCAGGCAAACCCGGCAACCTTGCCAGAAAACTGCCAGATTGGCGCGTGTATTCACGTAAACAAATCCGTGGCAAGCTCTGCGCTGCATCTGAATCATTATAGAAAATCACGTGCATTGTCCGTCAACGTAATTACAGCCTAGTATAAACCACTTGTTCCCACGACGTCTTTATGTTAATCATCTCCACATGAAAGCTCATATTCTGTAGATCAGCTATGTAGTAAGCGTTTGGATTTGGGAATAATTCTTGAGAATGCACAGATCATCATACCACTCACCTTTGATCACTTTGGAAATTTGCACTACAACAGTACAGATCTTATATGGATAGCCCACATTCATCAATTGTCTTACCTACGATGCCAAATGGTTGTTCAAATAAAATGAAGTAAGGCTACAACATTTCCAGCTTGTCTATCTCAACTATAGCTATACCACAACGCCAAAGTTAAGACTACTAATGCATAGCCTACGTTATTTGATTATACATGTGTCATTTAGGCTACTAAATTACTCACATTGTGCCAGTACTTTGTTGCAGATTACCTTAGAAAATCACACTATTTTTGTTATATTGTTCAGTCTCAATACATTCTTGTATTTTGGAACATTGACGTAAATTCTGGTAATTACACTGAAGCAGTACAATTCGTACATGGTTGCTTTTTATCATTCTTACCTACAATTGATTGATCAACTGTGATGTGTAATAAATCTCCCGAACTGCAGAATAAAAAGCAATCGTCCATTGATGTCAAAGGTTATTCATTATTGCGCCACTGGAGGTCAGCATACTGACCTCAGGAGATCTCATTACCTATACCAGGGGTTTTCAACAGGTGGTCCGGGGACCACCAGTGGTCCTTGAGAAAGTTCCAGGCGGTCCCCAGGCTAAATGATGGAAAGTTGGTTAGGCAGATGTAACTCTTGAGAGTGTAAAAATGAAACCAAATGGACCCGAAGGGTCCATTTGGTTTCATTTTTACACTGAAGACACAAGAGTTAAAATATTCATCATCTGAATTAGCACTGTTTAATTAAGAAGTTTACACTGTTATGTTTGCAAAGTCCATCCTGGAATTGTGGACAAAACCAAAAGAAATCTTTAGTTTTAGGTCTTTGGGGCCAAAATGTAACCAAATGGTGGTCCGTGGCTCAAATGCTGAATAAATGGTGGTCCCTGGTGTCAAAAAGGTTGAAAACCCCTGATCTGTTCCTATGCACCAGCAAACACGGTAGGGAGGCCCCTCAACATCTGACCTGTCCTGGGGTAACCCCACTGTACATCCAACAAGCATGCAATAATGAAGTGCTGTATGCATCTAGCGTCGGTTACAAACAAACAATTAATGTTTTTCAGACAAAAGTTGGTCAAAATGTGTGCAATGTGCACAACAATGGATAGCATTAGACACTGAAGAAAGTGTTATTGCTGAAAAGGCAATTGAAACTTTTAATATAATATATTTTAATATAACAGCAGACCATGTTCCTGAAATACCTAACAATGTGGGCTATCACAGGCAGTGCTACATGCTTTTTACAAACATGGAAAACATTCAAATGGCACGTAAGAGAAAAGAGAAAACCAAGCAAAATGAAGGTTTGTACAACATGAAATGCATATTTTCTAATACTGAGTTAAATATTGTACATTTCAAGCATAATTTGAACACCCACATAAAGTATTCTACTAAACACCTGTACATTAACAGGTGGCAAAATGTATAGACCAACATGGCTATATTCAGTTTATCACCATAGTATGACTATACAACCTGTAAATAAGATTAAGGTTACAAAAACAATAATATGCATATGCTTCTAACCTGCTAAGTGACGGTAAATAAACATCAATGTTTGGACATCAGTTTTTTTTACTGCACACATCAAAACTAGATCTTGAAACTTACAGCAACCAGTGGTGTCCAGTTTAGAACGGACACGACAGTCAGTTTCAAAAATATATTAAACCACTGTTGTACTAGATAGGATAGGATATGGTTCTGGCCAATCTTTCAATAGTTTTTTCTGCAACCTTAGAAGTGCAACCTCACAAAGTAACTGCAACATTTGACACAGCATTAGCAGAGCTGCAATTGCATGCATACATCCCACTAAATATTACAGCTCAAGTTCGAGCAACACTTGTTTGGGACAATAATGACTTTGGTGAGGAAACAATATCTGGAAAGGGAACTACACACAACACAAATGGTATCATAATTCAAAGGCCAGTTACCTGCGATATGTCCATTTCTGAGAGGGCTTCCAACATTTAGAGTAAAGATCTAGAGTAAAATAAGACCAAGATCTTGGTCTTTGAGCATAATTTGTCCCAAATATAAGATGACTTATTATAAGGCTACCACCATTTCTCCAGAATAATTTGAGGAAAATGAATGTTCAATGTCAAATACTCTAGTCCCCGATGACATTAATATGACCCTGTTTTTTCCTCCATCTTAAGCCAGTATGGCATTCTACATGGAACTAAAAAAACAAGACAGGGGAATGCCACCCTAGTGAAAATAAATAGTTGACTGCATTTAATCAGCTGTTCCTTCATCCACAATCGGAGATGTGTCACTGCCTGCTCCTCTGCAACTTGCCTGAAACACACAGACATCCAGTGTCAAAAAAATACCAGAACGTTAATCTCAGATGATCTGTTCAAATTAGGGATATGCCTGTCACAGGGCAGCCTCCTAGAGACAAATGGGAACAATGCACACAGACTCATCTGAATACACAATTTTTCTAATTATCTCTGGCCGGCTTGTTAGTGACTGTGGGGAGTGGTGTTTCATATCGATGTCTTTACACTATCTTAAATAAATTCCTCTTATAATGGACCCTGCAATTATTTTAAACATGATATTCCATTGATTGTTGGTCACCTGTCTCAGTCAACAGGATGATGCCGGCACTGGGGAAGAGAGCTCTTCCCCAGTGCCGGCATCATCCTGTTGACTGGGAGATGCCAGTGCTGTAGAATTTGTAATTATATTACTAATGTGTTCGGCAAAATGATGAATGAAATATTAAGTGTAAGTTGTATATGGTTTCAGTAATGGTTATGAGCTTTAGTTTGTCTTGTTTAAGTTAGTTACTACTAACTGGCATACTGGTACCTGGTATAAAATGGTGGCTGAATCAACAGACAGGATTTCAGTTTGGACTAGGCAAGCTACAGTACATTGAGCAGTGGAAGAAGAGAGCTGCAAGGACCCCCATAATGGGAGGGTGTAGCCCAATAAAGTAGTTATCTCAAGTTGCTGTTCTTTCAGCCTTTGTGCCTGTTATTTTGGATGTGTTTCATTTTTTGACAGTCTGTCACTGTGTATACTGTACTGGTTGGTGATATTGCTTATGTTTATACAGTATGATCCCATGTATTAAAGAAATCATTTTGTCCAATCTGTATAATACACATAATAGGGCATCTGCACTGCAGTCTACGATTAATATTAATGTATATAGGACATACAAAACAGATGTAAGATCCATAGTATTTTTTATGAAAGGTGCCACTTTCAAGAGTTCACATACAGCATTTTTCCCCATGTGTGTTTCTGTGAAGTGATCAGTCTGATGAATCTAACTTTGTTAATGACCTGTGTTTGATAAACTAACCTGTTCTTCTGTAGCTTCACTTACCCATCACACTCTGCCTCTGCCACCGTTATGAACTGAAATTAAATGTAAAATTAAATGTTAAAAAAAAACCTGTAGTAGAGCCAATCATAGCAAACCAACATAGCAATCCAACTGTATTGATTGGTCACATGTTAAGCTTTCAGTCATTTTTAATTACCTAAACTATTTTCATTTGGTGTGGTACAGTTAAAAAGCATAAAGGTTGCAATAAGGTCATAACCATTATGATGTAAAGGCAGAAGGAGCATAGCGCCTTTTAATTTGAACGCGTAGGCAAATTAATTTATGCACATTGTAATGAATGCTCAATTGTGCGTCGTGTATTATGACATATGCACTGAAGCCAACACATAACGTCAACCAAACCTGTGCAAACTCGAATTTGAGAAATAGAACAAATAACTGTATCTCAAACTAAAACACGAATTGTAACACATTGCAAACACCAACTTGAATCTGGATTTAATGTGGCACGATACGACACTGTGGCACGATACAAACTCCCCGTGGCCGTTTCGATTGCCATCAGCAGCCGTGGAAGATAATCAATTATTGAATGAACAGCTGCAAATATTAAACCATTGATTAGTGATCGATCAATGCGCAAAACTTTATACCTTGGTCGCTATGGGGGGAGGCTGTGCTTTGCCCCTATCACTCCGCCACTGGCACGGCAAATATTCATATTAAATCAATAAATATATGAATACCTGCCGTGCCACGACATAAATATTAACATGAATATTCGCCTTGCGCACGGCGAATATTTAATATTTGTTCATATGAATATATGGCGATGCCAGCCCGAGAGAGGCTCAACCGCCTCGTCGTAATTTACTAAACTTTATTTCGTACAATATTATACTATCAATATAGTATCACTAAGTATGGCGCATGCAGTCTATATCTATGCATTCATTGAATCAAACTATTTATTAGAATGTGTAAAACCGAATCATAATTATTCTAATTATATTAATTATTACCTCTGCCGCCGCTGAAGTTGTGCTGCTGCTCGCTGCTCCCACTGAAGTCTCTGGACTCTTCCTGTTTACATCAGGGACAGGGAGTACCGAAGAACGCGATTGGCCAGCTCAATTTCGACTCTGGCCCATGGCTAGCTGTGATTGGCTTAGGGCGTTCGTTTTACTTTGACACAGTTTGAGGATTTTCTTGTCGTTTTCTTAAAAAATATTAATATTGCGCACTTTGTGCGACTGGAAACATTAGATATTGTGTTTATAACCAATTAATGTACAAAATAAAAAAAAATTGTGCCGCCTACATATAGTATCTGCATGAATTTACTAACTCGGCCTTCTAGACGGCCACTTCCCACCGTCTATCTGGAGTGGATAAAAGAACGTTTTACTTTACTCACCAAAACAAACACGACTTGTGTGATTAGAAAGACTACTTTCCTTAGTGGAAACACTCTGAGCCCCCCACCACACAGATAAAATTGACTTTTTGGGCAGAACACAATTGTTTTTCAAAGGAGGAAAAAAATATTCCATAGCCTATGTAGGTTTTCTCTTGGCAATATCAGTAGAGAGTGCGAATCCTGGTTGTTTTTCAGTGAAGAACAACCGCGTTCTGGCCAAAAAGTCCATTTTATCCGTGTGGTGGGGGGCTCAGAGTGTTTCACTAAGGTAACGTCCATTTTATCCATGTGATGGGGGGCTCAGAGTGTTTCCACTAAGGTAAAGGCCATTTTATCTGTGTGGTGGGGGGCTCAGAGTGTTTCCACTAAGGTAAAGTTCATTTTTTTCCCAGAGTGTTAATACTAAGGAAAGTAGTTTTTCTAATTACACACGCCATGTTTGTTTTGGTGAGAAGGTAAAATGTTCTTTCATGCATAATTGTAGGAAAGGAAAAAATGGAGAAGCTGCTCTCCAAAACACACTTTTAGACCAGTTGTTATACAAAGTACCGTATCCATTGATTTAGGCATTTAACAGGGAGGAGGGGGATGAGCGTTCCACCAGTAAACCTAAAGGCCTCTACACACCATATAGACTGTTAAAACAAAGACTTGTCAACACTGTTTGTATCAAACTGGCATTATTTTATCTGCAATAAACTGTCTGTCGACAGTATGCACATTGAATACAGTCAACAATGCTGCTGTGCAGTGTTGCCAGATTTGCGGGTTATAAGTGACTTCAGTGACTTTATTAATTACGTAATGTTTAATGATGAAGGCCAGCTGCGCAGCCACCAAGCACAGCGCACATCAAAACCCGACCTTTGGAAAACGTTCCTTCACTGAAAATCCCATCCTCAAATAAGCATATGAAATAAATGCAAATGTAAATTAAGCTTTAAGGCTTATGGGGAGCCAGGATAATGTGGCGGATAATAAGGAAAAATATAGTTGGAAATGGAGAGCCATATTTTACGCAGTTGGAAATGGAGAGCCATATTTTACGCAGTGGAAGGATCTGCCGTTAAGAGGCAGTTACAGTTAATATGACGTGGCCAAATCCTAATCAGGACACTAGACTGCATCGAAACATAAATACAGTGTAGTGTACAAAACCGTCTCTGTTTGGCTGTGCGTAAAAAATGGTTCCAAATTCCCTAGTACCCGAGAGAGAGGGAGAGAGAATCCAAAGCAGAGAAATAAACTATGGATGATGGATTCCGCCAACATAATATAAACATTTCAGTCACCCAAAACACGTTGCGCTGTCTGACAGTTGCCAGTTAAAGTAGCACTTGGCCATGTCAAAAAAGCCCAGCAGTTATCAGAGGTGGAGCTTTCAATCTGAACCACCCATTTTCAAAGGTTTACTCAGTTTACTATGTCATTAATATACCTAGAAATGGAGTTCTGTAAAACTCCTTTATTTATTTTTTTATTTTTAGAAATTTCTGAAGAAAGGTTGTGTTTCACCATGTTAATGATTTTTCTTTGAGGACCTTTTTTCTGAGAGTGTGCAAATGGAACCAAATGGACCCGCCAGGGTCCATTTGGTTCACATTTGCACACTGTCAGGAAAAAATAATAATAAAATGCGGCTCCAGACAGATTTTGAATTTAATTTTCGGTCGAACATGGCTCTTTCAACATCTTGGGTTGCTGACCCCTGGTCTATGGCAATCTCTGTAAACCTATAGCCCAGAGGCTGCTGGCTAGACCTATGTGAATTTAGGCGTAATTCAGACTCTTTATATCATTGTCATGGGTAAAGGACCGCAATAAATCCAATAGCTGCATACTGAATTATTAATTAAATTGAGATTCGCAATACAATGAATAAACATTTGTAGATTATTTAATGATTGCAAACTTTGTCAATTAATCGGTTTGCTCATGGATCTCTCTCTCAATCAATGCAAACTGTGTGAGGGGAGGGGAGGGGGACCTCAGGGTGAAATGTAGAGCAGGGGGAATCTATGACAAAAATCAAGTGCAGTGTATATGATGTCACAGGGATCAGGGTAGATTGATGCCTAATGTGTTTTGTGTGGAATGCTCCTTTAACATTGAGAATTGTATTGTGTATATATGATGAGGCAGACTGTAATTGAATGAAGTTGTTCTGGTGATTTCAACAGATCACCACAGCCAGAAGGCTCTACAGAAGTCAACTTCATCAGAGGAACATCCAGAGATGGACGAGGGATGTGGACAGTTGGATGCACGGATGCAGCCTGTTGTAAAGTTGTACAAGCTAGGTATGTACTAGTGCTGTCAGATCAAATTTCACTTAATGAATTCCGTTCGAATATTTAAAAAATATACATAGGATTCGAAAGATTAAATTGCCATTCGAATTTTGCCTTAATAATTAATTGATTCTACATATTTTTATTTGGTTTCATATGTTATTTCCCCCGTTAAATGTAACAAATCCTCCGGTGCCTGCAACCATCGCTGCATGTGAATAAATGTGTGCGTCCACTCACTTAGCGTGACAGCATGACAGCATAACAGCATAACAGCTAGAGAGGGGGGAGGGCGGGAGGCGTAGCAGCGAGAGAGAGGTGTAGAGAGCGTGAGCGAGCGAGAGAACTCACAGAAGCACGGTCCCCTCAGACCAAAATAATCCTTATAGAGCAAAAATAAGTCCAGTGCAATATAGTAGCCTGTATTGCTAGCAGAGTAGACATAAGTTAATAAAAGTCTCTGCATTCAGTATAAAACCGCCGCAGTCACCAACAACATTAGTTACAGATGACCGAGTTACATGGAAACTGTGGTCATTATGTTCTGCCGTTTATGGTAATGGCGTGATCATTCGAAGGTTCTGGTTTCTATAGGTCACCGCTTTTGATGTGGCACCGAAACCTATCGGGATGCACACAATGGCCCACATTTGCATGTGAATGGGGGCCTCTAGTGGACAGAGTATGCACAGTCAATGACTGCATAGAATATGCAAAATTACAGAGTGTATTTTATGGGCTATAATCTGAGCTATATTATATTAAATAATGAGCTAAAATAACGTAAATATTCAAATATAATATTCGATTATTAAAAATATGGTGTTTGAATGGTATTTTAGAGGGAAAATGACAGCCCTAGTATGTACTGTATGTTTGTATTTACAGAGGTGATACTCTTGACACACGCACACACACACACACACACACACACACACACACACACACACACACACACACACACACACACACACACACACACACACACACTAATACTCCACCCTCTCTCCTCAGACTTGCTGCACCTCCCTGTGTGTAAGGAGGTTTCCACTGCACAACAAGCTGATGTTGAGGACTGTGGAACATCACCGCTGAGTTGTGATGACCAGCTACTCTCTGAGGACTGTGGAACATCAGCGCTGAGTTGTGATGACCAGCTACTCTCTCCTCCCTGCTCAGCAGACACTGATGATTTGGGGAAGGTCAAAGGAACTCAACCCACGAGAAGTCACCCAGGAAAGAAAAGGTTTACTTGTACAGTTTGTGGTAAAGGATGTTCAGATCTGAAGACACACATGAGGACTCATACAGGGGAAAAGCCCTATATTTGTGCAGGTTGTGGCAAAGGCTTTGTTTCCAGTAGTCAGCTGAAGAGACACATGAGGACTCATACAGGAGAAAAGCCCTATACTTGTGAGGTTTGTGGTAAAGGCTGTAGTTATTCAGGTGATCTGAAGGAACACTTGAGGATTCATACAGGGAAAAGCCCCATACTTGTACAGTTTGTGGCAAAGGCTTTAGGCAATTGTCTCAACTGAAGACTCATATGAGAACTCATACACGGGAGAAGCCCTTTACTTGTACAGTTTGTGGTAAAGGATGTTCAGATCTGAAAACACACATGATGACTCATACAGGGGAAGTTCCCTATATTTGTACAGTTTGTGGCAAAGGTTGTGTTTCCAGTAGTCAGCTGAAAGCACACATGAGGGCTCATACAGGAGAAAGGCCCTTTATTTGTAAAGTTTGTGGCAAAGGCTTTGTTTCCAGTGAGGCGCTGAAATCACACATGAGGACTCATACAGGGGAAAAGCCCTATACTTGTGAGGTTTGTGGTAAAGGCTTTAATACTACGACACACGTAAAAACACACATGATGACTCATACAGGGAAAGTTCCCTATATTTGTATAGTTTGTGGCAAAGGTTGTGTTTCCAGTAGTCAGCTGAAGACCCACATGAGGACTCATACCGGGGAAAAGCCCTTTACTTGTACAGTTTGTGGCAAAGGCTTTGTTTACAGAGGTGTACTGAAATCACACATGAGGACTCATACAGGGGAAAAGCCCTATACTTGTGAGGTTTGTGGTAAAGGCTGTAGTCATTCAGGTGCGCTGAAGGTACACTTGAGGATTCATACAGGGGAGAAGCCCTTTTCTTGTACAGTTTGTGGCAAAGGCTTTAAAATTATGTGTCATTTAAAATCACACATTAGGACTCATACAGGGGAAAAGCCCTATACTTGTACAGTTTGTGGCAAAGGCTTTAGCGAATTGTCTCAACTGAAGACTCACATGAGGACTCATACACGGGAGAAGCCCTTTACTTGTACAGTTTGTGGTAAAGGATGTTCAGATCTGAAAACACACATGAGGACTCATACAGGAGAAAGGCCCTATATTTGTGCAGTTTGTGGCAAAGGCTGTATTTCCAGTAGTCAGCTGAAGACACACATGAGGACTCATACAGGAGAAAAGCCCTTTATTTGTAAAGTTTGTGGTAAAGGCTTTGGTCAGTTGGGTGAGCTGAAGGCACACTTGAGGATTCATACAGGGGAGAAGCCTTTTTCTTGTACAGTTTGTGGCAAAGGCTTTAATACTGGGACAAAGGTAGAAATACACATGAGGACTCATACAGGGGAAAAGCCCCATACTTGTACAGTTTGTGGCAAAGCCTGTAGTCAATTGTCTCAACTGAAGACTCACATGAGGACTCATACACGGCAGAAGCCCTTTACTTGTACAGTTTGTGGTAAAGGATGTTCAGATCTGAAAACACATATGAGGACTCATACCAGATGAGCAGTAAAGGCCCTTGGCAAAGGCAATAGTGAAAGTAGTGACTCCTGCATGGGTATAAATATTTTAGGTGCAGCTATTATATTCTTTTTAATGCCTTCTCACTGTTGTTTTGTGGGCGTGTGGTGGAGTTTCAACTCCTTAGGTGCCATTTTGCCACCCTGTAGCGCTCCCATTTGGTCCCTATATATACACATATTCCATATAGAGGCGTGTGACTGTCTCTAACCCCCACCCCACCACCGATCACACCGTTGCCATGGCTGCATTGGGTCACTTCCTGGTGATGGAACATCCAGGCCCCCTGCCTACCATACACAGTGCAGGGAATGCTTCGCCGCTAAAAATGACAAGCTTTATCATATTGAAGTGAAATCAGCTTCAATCTGGCTGCCAGTTAAAGGGATATTTTACTTTCACAAAAACCTTTTGTGATTTTACCATCTACTCAGTCTGATGTGAACATCCCAGACAGTATATAGGTTACTCCTAACTCACTAACTTGGAACACACATGTTGACAGTCCATCCATCCATCCATCTTCTTCCGCTTATCCGAGGTCGGGTCGCGGGGGCAACAGCTCCACCAGGGAGCTCCAGACTTCCCGGTCCCGAGCAACATTGGCAACCTCCTCCTGGGGGATCCCGAGGCGATCCAAAGCCAGAGAGTCGATGTAATCCCTCCATCTGGTCCTTGGTCTGCCCCGGGGTCTTCTCCCAGTGGGACGTGCCCCGAGGACCCCCCTAGGGAGGCGCTCGAGTGGCATCCTAACCAGATGCCCGAACCACCTCAGCTGGCTCCTTTCCAGGTGAAGGAGCAGCGGCTCTACTCCGAGTCTCTCCCGAGTGACTGAACTTCTCACCCTATCTCTAAGGGAGATGCCAGCCACCCGCCGGAGAAAACTCATTTCGGCCGCTTGTATCCGCGACCTCGTTCTTTCGGTCGGGTTGACAGTCTATGTAGCAAATTACAGCAAAGACTGCATTTCCTGCGACGTCTCAGGGTTCATGGTGTAGACCAAAAATTTATGTTAGTGTTTTACCGAGCAGTCTTAGAAAGTCTGGTCAGATTTGGCATCACAGTTTGGTTCGGCAACCTCTCAGTGCAACTGAGGTCCAAACTACTCAGGTTGGTACAAACTGCAGGGAAGATCATAGGAGTTAGACAACTCCCCTCCCTGCAGTCTATTTATGAGCAGTCTACACTGAAACAGATCATAGGAGTTAGACAACTCCCCTCCCTGCAGTCTATTTATGAGCAGTCTACACTGAAACAGGCTCAAAAGATTGTCAATGATGCTACTCATGTTTTAAATGGAGAGTTCATACTTCTACCATCTGGGAGAAGGTATAAAGAACCTAAGTGGAAATACATCAGGTTTAAAAGGTCATTTGTACCAGCGTCAACTAAAATGCTGAATGAGGCTTTGAAACAGTAGCGATCACTTAAGAGGACGCTGTACCATTGTGTAATATTGTGTCACTGTTGTGTCTGTGCTTGTCTCTGATGTCCTATGTATGGCTGTAGTAGGGTGTAAGCCCAAGACAAATTTCCCTCGTGGACAATAAAGTTTACCTTGACCTTGACCTTTCAGTATTTAGATATTTGGTGTTCATTTTAGCTGCCCCGCCTCCTTCCTATACAAACCCATTATAACTTAAAAACTCCGTTTTAACATAGATGCATCAAAAACATATTTTTTTTCTGGTGACTGATATTGTCCTCCTAATACATGAGGGAGGCATGCTTTATCATTTACTGTTATTTAGTTTATAAAAAAATATTGTCTCATTCTTTAGTCTCCGCCAATGTGGATCAAAAGCTGCTACATTTTCCAGAACAATATTTTGAAAACAAATGAAGGCAACTTCATTTGTCCACAGCCATCTCAAATATTGAGACTTGAGATCATATCAGTCACCAGAAAAAAGGAATTTTGAGTAATTCCCTCTCGCGATGATTTTTACTTTTGACCACCCATGACTATAGGCTGTAGCCGCTCCCTCCAGCAACAAAAAGAGATCCCATGACTATAGGCTGTAGCCACTCCCTCCAGCAACAAAAAGAGATCCCAAATCCCAAATAAGCAACTAAATAGGCAATAAGTACATGCTTTTCTAGACAGTGTTTTATTTACACATTTTAGAACCTACTATAGCCAATCAGTAGGTCTGTATGTGCAGGGGTGCACATAAGTGGTGCTCCGGTGCTCAGGAGCACCAAAATCCTACAATGAGTTGTCAATCCAGGGGTGGAAAGCTCCTTTGAGCAGCACACAGCTGGGGCTCATAATGACTGGACGACTGGGCCAGTAAAAAAAAAGCCTTGAAAATGAAATGATTCTAAAATCTAAATAGTACTAGTATTTTTAATGGATGTAGAATGCAGGTATTAGTACTACTACTAGGTCAGCCACTATTGCAACGCCCCAAACAATCGCCCTGTACTGTAATACTGTGCATTGATCAGGCTGTACGGAGTGGAAAAGAGGGGTCCCAGGGCCCGGTGAGGAGGGGTCCCAGGGCCTGGTGATGAGGGGTCCCAGGGCCCTGTGATGAGGGGTCCCAGGGCCCGGTGAGGAGGGGTCCCAGGGCCTGGTGATGAGGGGTCCCAGGGCCCTGTGATGAGGGGTCCCAGGGCCCTGTGATGAGGGGTCCCAGGGCCCTGTGATGAGGGGTCCCAGGGCCCTGTGATGAGGGGTCCCAGGGCCCTGTGATGAGGGGTCCCAGGGCCCTGTGATGAGGGGTCCCAGGGCCCTGTGATGAGGGGTCCCAGGGCCCTGTGATGAGGGGTCCCAGGGCCCTGTGATGAGGGGTCCCAGGGCCTGGTGATGAGGGGTCCCAGGGCCTGGTGATGAGGGGTCCCAGGGCCCGGTGATGAGGGGTCCCGGGGGGTCCCAGGGCCTGGTGATGAGGGGTCCCAGGGCCCGGTGATGAGGGTCCCAGGGGAGTCCCAGGGCCCGGTGATGAGGGGTCCCAGGGCCCTGTGATGAGGGGTCCCAGGGCCCGGTGATGGTCGCCGCATTTTAGGAGCACCAAGTAACCTCCCCAGGTGCTCCTGAGTACTGGACCAAAATGGTTAAATGTGCACCCCTGTATATGTGTTTCATGTCAAAGTCAGTAAGTTGATGTTGCAAGTATTCATTACAAAATATTAATGGAACAAAAAATATAATTTTGTATAAATGAGTATGAAGTTAGAATTGAATGAAGTTACAACTGATTAAAACTTTTTTTCTATATATAACTCTTTTTTTTTTTCAACCTTTTTTTCTGCCCCAGGAGGGGCAAGTGCCTCCATGACGCCCTCCTAAAATCACCAATGCACCTACCGCTGTTTCCTTGCTATATTTTGTCTCTCCAACATGTCAATAGCGTTGACTCTCACACTTTTATTTTTAGTACAGCCAAGGTTCATCCATCAACCGTGTCAACAATATTGACAATAATTCTTGTGTCCAGTGTATTTGTATTGCCTTCATAAAGTTAACATACCATAACTAAATACAATTGAAATTAAATAAAAATGTTCCTTTTTTTGTATTCCAATTAGCCAATTGTATTCCAATTCACCACCTTTCTCATCCTACTTACTATTTCATCCATATATTTAGTGTTTAGATTTTCTATTGTTTTTCATGCATCTTTCATAGATTGCTGCTGCTGTGTTTTTATATTGTTTCCTCATTGCTGCTGTAAATGACGTTATAATGCATTCAGGGTATAAATAAAGGTTTAAAATGTTTGTATTTAGTCGACACGTTGTGTTTCTTTTTGTTGCATATAGATCTGCGCAGTGACGTCACCGCCCTTGTTCCAGAAGTGGATTCCCCATTCATTTTTCTCATAGACTTTTCGAAAATAATTTATATAAAGACGATTACGTCACGGACAAAGCCAACTTGGGTCGTGACCAATCATAATGACGCACACAATCTTTTTGGACAATCAAATAATTTCTAAGATGACAAATGAAACAAAAAGTGTTGTATCCTGCCGTTTTCTACTTCTTGCAAATTAGATATTGCATGATAATATTGTGTGTGTTGTGATGATTTGTCATGACCTGATTTTATGAGGATAATTACTAAGGATTCCATTTCTGGAACGGTGGCGTCACTGCGCTGGTCTATTGTATGTGTTTCTCAGAATTCTCAGAAGAAAAGGTCCTAAAAGAAAGACCATTCATTTAACATGGTGAAACACAACTTGATGTGTGTCAACATGTTAATGATTATTTTTTTATCCTGTCCACACAAACATCTCTAAGGTGTATCAGGCAGCACCACTGTGAAGTGTTGGCAGAATGGCAGGGTGGGAAACTCCAAGGTTTATCATATGAAGCAGTAGTTTTCAACCTTTTTGACCTCAGGGCCCACTATTTATTCAGCATTTGAGCCACTGACCACAATTTGATGACATTTTAGCCCCACAGACCCCAAAACGAAAGATGTATTTTGCTTTTGTCCACAATTCCATTTGGGAAACAAAACAGTCAAACATACAGAATAGATCAAAATGACCATTAATCTTCTACATTCTCTAGGTGAGTAGACTTAGGTATAATTCACATGCTGAATATTTTAACTCATGAGAGTGTAAACATCAAACGTGTGTGTGTGTGTGTGTGTGTGTGTGTGTGTGTGTGTGTGTGTGTGTGTGTGTGTGTGTGTGTGTGTGTGTGTGTGTGTGTGTGTGTGTGTGCGCAGAGCCATCTAGTGTCGAGTTGCGACATTGCGGGTCAAAAAATGAGCCTCGAGCTGCTGTTAATGCAGCTTGACACACTGGAGTTGGAAATGCATCGTTTCCATGAGGGTGTCGCAAATAAGAGCAAATAAGACCCTATAGCCTTGTGTTTATGTTGTGTATATGTATCTAAAATAAATGGTGTGTGTGTGTGTGTGTGTGTGTGTGTGTGTGTGTGTGTGTGTGTGTGTGTGTGTGTGTGTGTGTGTGTGTGTGCGTGCGCGGGCGTTCGTGCGCGAGCGTTCGTGCGTACATGCTGAAACCCGCCAATCAGAGGCTCCGTCGGTGAGAGAGGCACGGTGCCGTGGAGTATAGACAGAGTTACGCCAACTCCGTTCAGTTCATGGGGCCAGTTCAATGGAGACTCTTCTACATCTATTGACAACAAACAGTTCAATGGAGACTCTTCTACATCTATTGACAACAAACAGTTCAATGGAGACTCTTCTACATATATTGACAACAAACAGTTCAATGGAGACTCTTCTACATCTATTGACAACAAACAGTTCAATGGAGACTCTTCTACATCTATTGACAACAAACAGTTCAATGGAGACTCTTCTACATCTATTGACAACAAACAGTTCAATGGAGACTCTTCTACATCTATTGACAACAAACAGTTCAATGGAGACTCTTCTACATCTATTGACAACAAACAGTTCAATGGAGACTCTTCTACATCTATTGACAACAAACAGTTCAATGGAGACTCTTCTACATCTATTGACAACAAACAGTTCAATGGAGGCTCTTCTACATCTATTGACAACAAACAGTTCAATGGAGACTCTTCTACATCTATTGACAACAAACAGTTCAATGGAGGCTCTTCTACATCTATTGACAACAAACAGTTCAATGGAGGCTCTTCTACATCTATTGACAATGGAGACAACAAATAGGGACAAGTCCTGGTCCGGATGTAGGCAGAAATACATTGGAGTCAGTCAACAGCCTCAGCTTTAATGATCTTCTTGATCTTCAATCCCTTTTATTGTTCATCCTCTTTTATTAATCCTACAACATGAACCTTAAAGAGACTTCAGTTGTTAGTGTTAAAATCACTTCAAAGCAGTTCAACAGATATTATTTGCGCCGCCCTCGTTGAAAACAATGTATTTCCACGTCCAGTTTGTCCCTATTCAGCTGCATGAACAGCAGCTCGGTGTCTGTGACCGGTGTCTGACCCCTCAATGTCGCAACTGTGACAGCAGATGTCTCTGGAGAGGAAGAGGAGGAGCTCCATGCCGTTTTCACTGACGTTACCAGAGCCATTCTAGTAGAAGAGTTGCGACATTGAGGGGTCAGAAAACAGCCTGGTTACGTGGTTCTAGTACTCCCGCGAGTCCATAGACTTCAATGCGTTCAGTAACTTCCGGTTGTCACTACTCTTGTCACTATCCAACAGAAGTCTATGTAGAGGGACAGGCCCCATGAAGTGAACGGAGTTGGCGTAACTCTGTCTATTTCCAAGGCTCTGGAATCTGGATGTTACCAGACTTAGCACCATCGTGTTTCTCTCTTTGTTACGTCAACCGGCGCGAAGCTTCCAGCGTGTTATTAGTGTGTGTTGGAACAGAGTTCACCGAGCCTGCAAGAAGAATCTAAAACACTGATCTACACACAGTCACACTGCAGGTTAGTAAAACACTGATCTACACACAGTCACACTGCAGGTTAGTAAAACACTGATCTACACACAGTCACACTGCAGGTTAGTAAAACACTGATCTACACACAGTCACACTGCAGCTTAGTAAAACACTGATCTACACACAGTCACACTGCAGGTTAGTAAAACACTGATCTACACACAGTCACACTGCAGGTTAGTAAAACACTGATCTACACACAGTCACACTGCAGGTTAGTAAAACATGTTGAGTTGAACAGGAGCTTAGCTAAAGAGCTGTAGCCTGTAGTTAGCTCTGGTCCAGAGCTCCACTGCTGCTATGAGTCTGTCTTGGCTTGCATTGGAGCCGAGTAACATACAATGCAATCCAGTGTTGCCAACTTGGCGCATTTGTCGCTATATTTAGCGCTTTTTCAGACCCCCCTAGCGCCAAAATTAGTGTAACTCTTTGAGAGCGTAAAAATGAAACCAAATGGACCCTTACAGGTCCATTTGGTTTCATTTTTACGCTCTCAAGAGTTAAAATATTCATCATGTGAATTAGCCCAAGTCTACACAACTAGAGAATGTAGAAGATTAATGGTCATTTAATGGTCATATTCCCTTCCAGGCGAGCATCTAGCGCATTTTGGAAGTGCCACTAATGCATTTTGGATTTTGGCAGTTGGCAACACTGATGCAATCTGCCATTACTCCACCTGACCAGCTTCTCTTCTGGAGTGGAAATATAAAGAACGTTTTACCTACTCACCAAAACAAGCACTACTTGTGTGATTAGAAAGACTACTTTCCTTAAACACTCTGAGCCCGCCACCACACGGATAAAATGGACTTTTTGGGCAGAACACGATTGTTTTTCAAAGGAGAAAAAAATATTCCATAGCCTATGTAGTTTTTCTCTTGGCAATATCAGTAGAGAGTGCGAATCCTGGTTGTTTTTTCAGTGAAGAACAACCGCGTTCTGCCCAAAAAGTCCATTTTATCCGTGTGGTGGGGGGCTCAGAGTGTTTCCACTAAGGTAAAGTCCATTTTATCTGTGTGGTGGGGGGCTCAGAGTGTTTCCACTAAGGTAAAGTCCATTTTATCTGTGTGGTGGGGGGCTCAGAGTGTTTCCACTAAGGTAAAATCCATTTTATCCGTGTGGTGGGGGGCTCAGAGTGTTTCCACTAAGGTAAAGTCCATTTTATCTGTCTGGTGGGGGCTCAGAGTGTTTCCACTAAGGTAAAGTCCATTTTATCTGTGTGGTGGGGGGCTCACAGTGTTAATACTAAGGAAAGTAGTCTTTCTAATTACACAAGCCATGTTTGTTTTGGTGAGAAGGTAAAACGTTCTTTCATGCATAATTGTAGGAAAGGAAAAAATGGACAAGCTGTTCTCTAAAACACATTTTTAGACCAGCTGTTGTTATACAAAGTACCGTATCCATTGATTTAGGCATTTAAAGGGGTACTCCACTTTCAAAAAAACTTTTGGTCATTTTATGGTCTACTCAGTCTCATGTGAACACACCAGACAGTTTATAAATTACTCCTTTCAGTATTTAGATATTTGATGTTCACTAGTCTGCCGGAACGTCCTTCCTATAGAGCTGCGCAGTGACGTCACCGCCCCTGTTCCGGAAGTCTTTTCCCCATTCATTTTTCTTATAGACTTTTCGAAAATAATTTATATCAAGACGATTACGCCGCGGACAAAGCCAACTCGAGTCGTGACGAATCATAATGACACACAAACTTTTGGGACAATAAAATAATTTCTAAGATGAAAAACGAAACAAAAAGTCTTGTATCATGCCGTTTTCTACTTCTTCCCAATTATATATTATATGACGATATTGTGTTTGTTGTCATGATTTGTCACGACCTGAGTTGGCTTTGGCCGCGGCGTAATCGTCTTGATTGAGGAATGGGGAAAAGACTTCCGGAACAGGGGCGGTGACGTCACTGCGCAGCTCTATACAAACCCATTATAACTTAAAACTCCATTTTAACCATGACAGATTATTCGAAAACAACCAATCTTTTTTCTGGTGACTGATATTGTCCTCCTAATACGTGAGAGGGCCGTGGAATTGCATCTACAGTTTTCGTGTGTCTCCTTGTAGTAACTGCAGCAGTAACTGAGCTGTCAATCAAGAGCTCCGCGCCACGCCTCCACGCTCTGGGCGAGAGAAAAAACAGAATTCAGTACAGGAGCGCGATGGTACTGAAATCACCATTCTGAGGGGGGCTGCACCGAAGAAAGTAAGGAATTAGGTCATATAGGCGTTTTAAAAACCTATTTCTAAGTTTTAAGGAAACATTTCTAAACAGTATTAAGAAAAATAAACCTTTTTCCTATTTTTAATTAACAATTTCCCGTTTTTGAGAAACAGTATTCAGAACACAGAACCTAAACTGAATACTGTTTGTCAAAAACGAAATGAGAATTCAGTTGGCCGTAAAATACACGGACCATTAATATACCTAGAAATGGAGTTCTGTAAAACTCCTTTATTTTTATTTTTTTTTAGAAACTTTTTAGAAATTTCTGAAGAGTTGTGATTCACCATGTTAATGATTTTTCTTTGAGGACCTTTTTTCTGAGTGTGTGCAAATGGAACCAAATGGACCCGCCAGGGTCCATTTGGTTCACATTTGCACACTCTCAGGGAAAAAAATGTAAAATGCGGCTCCAGACAGATTTTGAATTTAATTTTGGGTCGAAAATGGCTCTTTCAACATCTTGGGTTGCTGACCCCTGGTCTATGGCAATTTCTGTAAACCTATAGCCCAGAGGCTGCTGGCTAGACATTTGTGAATTTAGGCGTAATTCAGACTCTTTATATCATTGTCATGGGTAAAGGACCGTGGGACTGACTGACCGACTGACTGATTCCATTTAAATCCAATAGCTGCATACTGAATTATTAATTAAATTGAGATTCGCAATACAATGAATAAACATTTGTAGATTATTTAATGCTTGCAAGCTTTGTCAATGAATCGGTTTGCTCATGGCTCTCGATCTCTCTCTCTCTCTCTGAGAGAGTTTTCTACCTCTGACTCATGTGAGAGGGTTCCAGGTAGAACCTGCATCAATGCAAACTGTGTGAGGGGAGGGGAGGGGAGGGGGACCTCAGGGTGAAATTTAGAGCAGATCTATGACAAAAATCAAGTGCAGTGTATATGATGT
The DNA here is from genome assembly GCA_039105355.1 of Benthosema pterotum. Taxonomy (NCBI): domain Eukaryota; kingdom Metazoa; phylum Chordata; class Actinopteri; order Myctophiformes; family Myctophidae; genus Benthosema; species Benthosema pterotum. The sequence continues at coordinate 46,140,397 of CM076985.1, forward strand.
CACAGGGATCAGGGTAGATTGATGCCTAATGTGTTTTGTGTGGAATGCTCCTTTAACATTGAGAATTGTATTGTGTATATATGATGAGGCAGACTGTAATTGAATGAAGTTGTTTGTTCTGGTGATTTCAACAGATCACCACAGCCAGAAGGCTCTACAGAAGTCAACTTCATCAGAGGAACATCCAGAGATGGACGAGGGATGTGGACAGTTGGATGCACGGATGCAACCTGTTGTAAAGTTGTACAAGCTAGGTATGTACTAGGGCTGTCAGATCGAATTTCACTTAATGAATTCCGTTCGAATATTTAAAAAAATATATAGGATTCGAAAGATTAAATTGCCATTCGAATTTTGCCTTAATAATTAATTAATTCTATATCATATTTTTATTTGGTTTCATATGTTATTTCCCCCGTTAAATGTAACAAATCTTCCGGTGCCTGCAACCATCGCTGCATGCGAATAAATGTGTGCGTCCACTCACTTAGCATGACAGCATAACAGCTAGACAGCATGACAGCATAACAGCTAGAGAGGGGGGAGGGCGGGAGGCGTAGCAGCGAGAGAGAGGTGTAGAGAGGGGGGAGGTCAGGAGGCGTAGCAGTGAGAGGTGTAGAGGGGGGAGGGCAGGAGGCGTAGCAGTGAGAGGTGTAGAGAGCGTGAGAGAGCGAGAGAACTCACAGAAGCACGGTCCCCTCAGACCAAAATAATCCCTATAGAGCAAAAATAAGTCCAGTGCAATATAGTAGCCTGTATTGCTAGCAGAGTAGTTAATAAAAAAAAGTTAATAAAGGTCTCTGCGTTCAATATAAAACTGCTGCAGTCACCAACAACATTAGTTAAAGCTGTGGGATTTCTAGATGACCGAGTTACATGGAAACTGTGGTCATTATGTTCTGCCGTTTATGGTAATGGCGTGATCATTCGAAGGTTCTGGTTTCTATTGGTCACCGCTTTTGATGTGGCACCGAAACCTATCGGGATGCACACAATGGCCCACATTTGCATGTGAATGGGGGCCTGTAGTGGACAGAGTATGCACAGTCAATGACTGCATAGAATATGCAAAATTACAGAGTGTATTTTATGGGCTATAATCTGGGCTATATTATATTAAATAATGAGCTAAAATAACGTAAATATTCGAATATAATATTTGCTTATTAAAAATATTAAAGAAATGAATTTCGAATGGTATTTTAGAGGGAAAATTACAGCCCTAGTATGTACTGTATGTTTGTATTTACTGAGGTGATACTCTTGAACACACACACACACACACACACACACACACACACACACACACACACACACACACACACACACACACACACACACACACACACACACACACACACACTAATACTCCACCCTCTCTCCTCAGACTTGCTGCACCTCCCTGTGTGTAAGGAGGTTTCCACTGCACAACAAGCTGATGTTGAGGACTGTGGAACATCACCGCTGAGTTGTGATGACCAGCTACTCTCTGAGGACTGTGGAACATCACCGCTGAGTTGTGATGACCAGCTACTCTCTGAGGACTGTGGAACATCACCGCTGAGTTGTGATGACCAGCTACTCTCTCCTCCCTGCTCAGCAGACACTGATGATTTGGGGAAGGTCAAAGGAACTCACTCCACGAGGAGTCACCCAGGAAAGAAAAGGTTTACTTGTACAGAGTGTGGCAAAGAATGTGCTGATCTGAAGACACACATGAGGACTCATACAGGAGAAAGGCCCTTTATTTGTACAGTTTGTGGCAAAGGCTTTTTTTCCAGTGGTGAGCTGAAATCACACATGAAGACTCATACTGGGGAAAAGCCCTATACTTGTGAGGTTTGTGGTAAGGGCTTTAATACTACGACACAGGTAAAAATACACATGAGGACGCATACAGGAGAAAAGCCCTACATTTGTAAAGTTTGTGGTAAAGGCTGTACTTATATGTCTTCTCTAAAGACTCACATGATGACTCATACCGGGGAAAAGCCCTTTACTTGTACAGTTTGTGGCAAAGGCTCTGTTTCCAGTGATGCGTTGAAATCACACATGAGGACTCATACAGGGGAAAAGCCCTATACTTGTGAGGTTTGTGGTAAAGGCTGTAGTTGTTCAGGTGAGCTGAATGCACACTTGAGGATTCATACAGGGGAGAGGCCCTTTTCTTGTACAGTGTGTGGCAAAGGCTTTAAAATTATGAGTCATTTAAAATCACACATGAGGACTCATACAGGGGAAAAGCCCCATACTTGTACAGTTTGTGGCAAAGGCTTTAGCCAATTGTCTCACCTGAAGACTCACATGAGGACTCATACACGGGAGAAGCCCTTTACTTGTACAGTTTGTGGCAAAGGCTCTGTTTCCAGTGATGCGTTGAAATCACACATGAGGACTCATACAGGGGAAAAGCCCTATACTTGTGAGGTTTGTGGTAAAGGCTGTAGTTGTTCAGGTGAGCTGAATGCACACTTGAGGATTCATACAGGGGAGAGGCCCTTTTCTTGTACAGTGTGTGGCAAAGGCTTTAAAATTATGAGTCATTTAAAATCACACATGAGGACTCATACAGGGGAAAAGCCCCATACTTGTACAGTTTGTGGCAAAGGCTTTAGCCAATTGTCTCAACTGAAGACTCACATGAGGACTCATACACGGGAGAAGCCCTTTACTTGTACAGTTTGTGGTAAAGGATGTTCAGATCTGAAAACACACATGAGGACTCATACAGGGGAAAGGCCCTTTACTTGTACAGTTTGTGGCAAAGGCTTTGTTTCCAGTGGTGAGCTGAAATCACACATGAGGACCCATACAGGGGAAAAGCCCTATACTTGTGAGGTTTGTGGTAAAGGCTTTAATACTACGACAAAGCTAAAAATACACATGAGGACTCATACAGGGGAAAAGCCCTATATTTGTACAGTTTGTGGCAAAGGCTTTAGTCAATTGTCTAAACTGAAGACTCACATGAGGACTCATACACAGGAGAAGCCCTTTACTTGTACAGTTTGTGGTAAAGGATGTTCAGATCTGAAAACACATATGAGGACTCATACAGGGGAAAGGCCCTATATTTGTACAGTTTGTGGTAAAGGCTGTAGTCAATTGTCTAACCTGAAGACACACATGAGGACTCATACCAGATGAGCAAAGGCAATAGTGAAAGTAGTGACTCATGCACGGGTACAAATATTTTAGGTGCAGCTATTATATTCTTTTTAATGCCTTCTCACTGTTGTTTTGTGGGCGTGTGGTGGAGTTTCAACTCCTTAGGTGCCATTTTGCCACCCTGTAGCGCTCCCATTTGGTCCATATTATATATACACATATTAGTCCAGTCAAAATAGCGTTTCAAGTGGAATAAATTGTAACATGGGATTTTTCTTCACAGATCATTTCTTTGAGGTCTCCAGAACAACATATTAAAAGTCCTGAAAAATCCCAGTTGCGCAAATATGTTTAATTTCATAAAGTAATAGAATATATAGGCTCCAATGGAGTGATAGCCCCGCCCCCTCCTATACAAACCCATTATAACTTAAAACTCCATTTTAACCATGATGGATTATTCAAAAACAACCCATCTTTTTTTCTGGTGACTGATATTGTCCTCCTAATACGTGAGAGGACCGTGGAATTTCATTCACAGGTTTCAGTTATTTTTAAAATATTGTTTTGGAAAATGTAGCTGCCTCCATATCTGGGTATGCCCACCCAAATGAATATTAAAAAATAAATAAATGAAACCTGTAAATGAAATTCCACTGCCCTCACCTTTTTCTGGTGACTGATATAGTCCTCCTAATATGTGAGAGGGCAGTGGAATTTCATTTACAGGTTTCATTTATTTATTTTTTAATATTCATTTGGGTGGGCATGCCCAGATATGGAGGCAGCTACATTTTCCAAAACAATATTTTAAAAATAACTGAAACCTGTGAATGAAATTCCACGGTCCTCTCACGTATTAGGAGGACAATATCAGTCACCAGAAAAAAGATGGGTTGTTTTTGAATAATCCATCATGGTTAAAATGGAGTTTTAAGTTATAATGGGTTTGTATAGGAGGGGGCGGGGCTATCACTCCATTGGAGCCTATATATTTTATTACTTTATGAAATTAAACATATTTGCGCAACTGGGATTTTTCGGGACTTTTAATATGTTGTTCTGGAGACCCCAAAGAAATGATCTGTGAAGAAAAATCCCATGTTACAATTTATTCCAATTTTAGATAAAACATGAGCTAAAATTACTGGCCTATACCCCATATAAGGACGTGTGACTGTCTCTAACCCCCACCCCCGCTGATCACACCGTTGCCATGGCACCACTTCCTGGTGATGGAACATCCAGGCCCCCTGCCTACCATACACAGTGCAGGGAATCCTTCGCCGCTAATGACAAGATTTATCATATTGAAGTGAAATCAGTTCTAATCTGGCCGCCGTTTGCCACAATATGCTCAGATATGGACTCAGATGGCTCAGATATTTAAGGGACCAAGCAGTACACGAGGTGGACTTGGTCCCTGATGTTTTTGTCTTTTTTTTTCTCCTTCTCCTTCCGCCAAAAATAGCTGTTCTGGCTGAACCGTGCAGTCGGTTTTCGCGAAAATTGGTAATCTGGTAGAGGGTGATGCCAAATGGTGATGATGCGTTTCCTCATTGCTGCTGTAAATTATGTTATAATGTCTTCAAGGCATGAATAAAGGTTTAAAATGTTTGTATTTAGTAGCCACGTTATTTTTATTAAAGAGGGGATGTGACAGTGACAGTTTAACAAACACTGTACACTTTTTGGGGAAAAAAATCTTACTCTTCATATAATGATAATACCTGATGATCATATTTTAGGTAGAAAAAATCATGGCACTCCATCTTTAATGTGATTCTTTTTTATTACGTATTGTATGCATTTCGACTAAGAAATATGTTTCTATCTGATTCTCCTCCTCCAACAGAGAATAGGCTGCTTTCCTATTGAACAAAGACAATGGATAAAGGGCAAACCTTTTCTTATTAGGTTTGAAACCATTAAACATGAAACCATTTGGTTTCATGTTTTTTACGTTCTCAAGCGTTAAAGGTAGGGTAAGTGATTTGAAATCCATTGTGTAGTACCAGCCTGGTGCACTAGGGGCGTCCAAGAGTAGCTACACTATGTGAAACTGCTGCTCCATCCTGATTGGAGGAGAATTCACCCTCCTACTTTTATTAGCTCCTCTGCTAACGTGGGGGAGGGGGGAAACTCCATATATGGTCTGCACACCTTATAATAGAGCATTTTAACAGGAAAAAACATTTGGGGTGATATCTGACAAAAGTGAAATCACTTCCCCTACCTTTAAAATATCCATCATCTGAATTGGTCACAAACTAGAAAATGTAGACTATTTAGTGGCCATTTTGATCTGTACGTCTGACTGTTTGGTTTCCCATATCCAGCCTGGGATTGTGGACAAAATAAAACTTAGTTTTGGGGTCTGTGGGGCTAAAATGTCCTCAAATGGATGGTGGTCTGCGGCTAAAAGTCTAAGTAAATAGTTGGATTGAAAAGGTTGAAAACCACTGTTCTACAGCCGGGGACCACCGGTGGTCCTTGAGAGGGTTCCAGGTGGTCCCCAGCCTAAATGATGGAAAGTTGGTTAGCCGGATGTAACTCTTGAGAGTGTGAAAATGAAACCAAATGGACCCGCGAGAGTTAAAATATTAATTAATCATCTGAATTAGCACCACTTAATTAAGGAGGTTACACTGTTTCGTTTGGACAATTGTGGACAAAACCAAAAGTTTTTTTTTTTTTTTTTTTTTTTTAGTTTTAGGTCCATGAGGTTGAAACACATGGTAGTCTGTGGCTCAAATGCTGAATAAATGGTTGGTCCCTGGTGTCAAAAAGGTTGAAAACCCCTGTTCTACAGTATATGGTTAGGCCTGAGAGTGCTGTAGTCATTTATTAGTCACCTCCTTCACCTCTAAGATTTGTACTTTACAGGGAGGATGCTTCTAACTAGCAGTTCCATCTTAGCCCACTAGAGGCCACTGCTGCTCTACTGCTGCTGTGTAGAGCAGTAATATGTGCTGTGACAGTGGTTTTCAACCTTTTTGATACCAGGGCCCACAGTTTATTCAGCATTTGAGCCACGGACCACCATATGATGACATTTTCTCCCGCAAAGACCTAAAATTAAAGAATTCTTTTGATTTTGTCCACAATTCCAGGCTGGATTTTGCCAACAAAACGGTGTGGTGGTGCTAATTCAGATGATGAATATTTTAACTCTTGAGAGTGTAACTCTCAAAAGAGTTACATCTGGTTAGCCAACTTTCCACCATTTAGCCTGGGGACCACCTGGAACCCTCTCAGGGACCACTGGTGGTCCCCGGACCACCTGTGCTATGAGACAACTCTCTCCTCCTTGCCCCCAGTACCCACTTGATAGAGAGCTGAGCAGTCCCTCTCGCTCTTGTTCCAGAAATGGATTCCCCATTCATTTTCCTCATACTTTTCTAAAAGGTAATCTATTAAAGGTGTTTACCTCACAGACAAAGCCAACTCTGGTGTCTCAACACACGCATGACAACACACACTATGTTATCATACAATACTTAATTAGCAACAAGAAAAAAACGTCTGGATACAACACTTTTAATTTCGTTTTATTTCGATGTTGTTGTTGTTTTTTATTATTATTTTTTTATATATTTTCTAGAAATTATTTGGTTGTCCCAAAACATAGTGTGTTGTCATGTCCAACACATGTTTTGGGACAATCATTATGGACATTGTCTTGCATGTCCATAATGCTGCTCCTCTAACGACTCATTTCTAATCTCATTTGTATCACCGGAGAGTATAATCTAGTACAGGGCTGTCCAAAAGGTAGATGCGGATCTACCAGTACAGTGTTTTTCAACCTTTTTGACACCAGGGACCACTGTTTATTCAGCATTTGAGCCACGGACCACCACTTGATTACATTTTCACCCCAAGACCTAAAACTAAAGAATCCTTTTTGGTTTTGTACACAATCCCTGGCTTGATTTTGCAAACAAAACAGTGTAAACTTCTTAATTAAGTGGTGCTAATTCAGATGATAAATATTTTAACTCTTGAGAGTGTAAAATTGAAACCAAATGGACCCGCAAGGGTCCATTTGGTTTCATTTTTACACTCTCAAGAGTTACATCTGGTACATAAGCCTTCCATCATTTAGCCTGAGGACCACCTGGAACCCTCTCAAGGACCACTGGTGAGGTGGTCCCCGGACCACCTGTTGAAAACCCCTGTACCAGTAGATCACACAGACCATGCAGGTAGATCACATGACAGTCCCCCCATCACTTGGACCCTTATAGATTTGTAACTCTTGAGAGCGGTAAAATGAAACCAAATGGACCCGCAAGGGTCATTTTACACTCTCAAAGTGTCCATGCAATTAGAAAATAGAGAATAATTGTTATTTTGACCCACGTTTTGTCAGTTCTGTTTTCCAATTGTGGACAAAAACGTGACAGTCCTTAGTTTTGGGTGCGAGAGGCTAAACTCTGTCAACTGTCAACTCAAACCCCGAATACTGTTTTCAGACGTCATTAATAACAAGAAAACCTTCCAATTCTCCCCCTCTATTTTTCATTATGAGTGCATTATTATTCTTAAACGCTATAACAGTAATGATTGATGTGTAGATCTTGTTTTTGAAATTTTGAAAGTAGCTCTCAAGTCAATTTTGAAAGTAGCTCAAGTCAAAAAGCATGTGCACCCCTCCCTGCTCTAGTAGGCTACTATCGGTGATACAAGTACCAGCAGTACTTGTTTATTTAGTGTATCCTTCCAGGGTTCAAACATGTGCTACTGAAAGGAGCTTTTAATAGCAGCGAGGCGACAACAGATGAGTGACTGATTCATACCAAACCACCTGTGTGACACTGGTGAAAGGAGGAACCATTCCTCTCAGACAGGGGCGGATCTAGGTAGGTATGGGCATGGGGGGGGGGGGGGGCAATGCCCCCCTAAATGCCCAGTCTGCCCCACCAAACATGATAGCATGCAAAACAACCCAAAATGATATGAAACACTACTACTGCTACTCACTAACTACAGCTGTGTCACCACTAAACCAACAGCATTTCATTAATGAAAACAGAAAACTCTCTGAGTCAGACCTTTAGCTTCATGCATGCTGCGTGTCTGTTGCAACTTCAACAACAACAACTGATGTTATTATTGATGGTTTACTTGACTAATAAAAGTCCTGGAACTGAAATTGGCGTGGGGGCAGCTTCATCGCCTGCGTCGCTTCGAAGCCGCCCCCATACCATCCCCCCCCCCCCCCCATTGGGAAAAGTTACATCCGCCCTGCTCTCAGACAACAATGGCCTGCAGTCTGATATGCTTGGTGTGTGATTCTGTACAGACAGAGCATCTGGAATGTAGCTTAACGTGAATAATAATAATATGTCACCTGCAAAGCATTTCTCCCTTTTGATTTCGTCTTGTTTTGTTTTTTTGTTTTTTGAAACAAAACAAAACCGGTTTGAAACGTCGTCGCTGTTGGAGTGAGTTAATAATTAGTTACACGTCTCTCTGCAGACTCGAGTTACACACTAAAAGGTTTAAAGATGTACCGGGTAACGTTTCTGAGACAAACCTTAAATCTGATATATATTATGACTGCTGTATTTGTCACATAACTCACTGACTGAATTCCAGCTCTGTGAACTCTGAAGTTTCTAAGGTATGTTCTGCTTCAGTGGCGGTTCTAGGAGTGAGGTGGCCCCATGCCAGCCCCCCCCCCCACCCCCCCCAAACTTACTGCATTAAAGGTAGGGTAAGTGATTTGAAATTCATGGTGTAGAACCAGCCTGGTGCACTAGGGGTGCCCAAGAGTAGCTACACTATGTGAACCTGCTGCTCTCTCCTGATTGGAGGAGAATTGGTGGTGACCTGGGGAACTTTTATTAGCTCCTCTGCTAACGTGGGGGAGGGGGAAACTCCATATATGGTCTGCACACCTTATAATAGAGCATTTTAACAGAAAAAATGTTTTTTTTTTTTTTTTTTTGGGGTGATCTCTGACAAAAGTGAAATCACTTCCCCTACCTTTAACCAGTTTTAGGCAAGAATTCCCTTTGTTGTTTGAAGGCAGCTAACTGTTGAAAAATATGAGATCTACAAGCTCATAGCGTGCCTTGAGCTTGTAGATCTGATACTTTTTGAAATGGTGTGAAAATGTGTCTCAAATAGTTGAATATTCTGTCACAGCAAACGTTTTAACTCATTTTTTCCCCCCCGACGTTCCTAGAACGACAAACCTTCGGTAGGCGCTCCATGTAATACTATTGATTTTGGGGGTCCCTTTGACATTATTTTAGGTTTATTTTTATTTTTTTTATTAAAAAATACTTGTAAGTGATATTACTGGAATTGCTGCTTCAAAGTATTCACAACATGTTTTCAGACAAATGCCATATAATTTGAGGTTAAAGGGGAAAATACATAAAATTCAACGATTCTTTTTATTGTTTTTGGTCCTCCCATGCGTGTTTTCTATCCTCACCAAATGATCTAGTCTGAACATTCATTCTTTCATATCATAGAGGAACTTTAATGTAAATTCCTCTCAGGAACAGCTGGTTTGATTTTGTCCTCATAATGACGTCATCAATGCATCCTGCTTTGTAGAATTCCTGCTCAAACCATTAGAAATAAGCTTGAGGGGCACAATACAATATATTAAGTATTGAAAGAATTCCAGAAATGTATGATATTTGCACTTTAAAGGGGAATTCCACCCATTTTCAAGAAAATCCTGAGAGGGTACAAATGTGAACCAAATGGACCCTAGCGGGTCCATTATACCTAATATACCTTAGAGATGTTGTGTGGACATGATAAAGGTTCCCCCAATTCTGCAATTCCTAAAAATGGAGGTCTGAAAAAAGAAAAAAAAATCACTAACATGGTGAAATACATCTGATGACATCGTCAAGATTTATTTCACCATGTTAATGATTTTTTCTTTCAGACCCCTTTTTCCTGAGAGGGTACAAATGGAACCAAATGGACCCGCTAGGGTCCATTTCTTCCCCTGAGAGGGTACAAATGGAACCAAACGGACCCGCTAGTATCTGTTGTAAACTAGGCCAGGGGCGGATTGGCCATCTGGGGTACAGGGAGTTTTCCCGGTGGCCTGGACAAAATGCACTAGTGGCACTTCCAAAATGCGCTAGATGCTCGCCTGGAACAGACAGATCAAAATGACCATTAATCTTCTACATTGTCTAGTTGTGTAGACTAAGTTGGGTTAATTCACATGATGAATATTTTAACACTTGAGGGTGTAAAAACGAAACCAATTGGACCCGCAAGGGTCCATTTGGTTTCATTTTTACACCCTCAAAGAGTTACATCTGGTTAACCAGCTGCCCCCCCCCCCCCCCACCCCCCAACTCCCCCCCAGGGTGGCCTGGCAAAGGCAAAATTGTCCCGTGGGAAAATATGTGCCAATCCACCCCTGAACTATAGGCCTACAAGCCACAGCAATGTTTGATGACGCGTTGGTGTTTTGACGACTTGTTATCTTTAAAATGTCTGTTGTTTGAATTAGTGTTTACATGTTAATGTCTGTGTGTGTTAAATGTGGTATGCATTCATAGGTGTGTGCGTGTGTGTGTGCGTGTGTGTGTGTGCGCATGCGTGTGTGTACGACGTGTTTGTGGGTTGTGTGTTAACTGATGGAATTAAGGAGTGTCCATGTTTGCATCCGGTATTTATGGATATAGCAAACATTTACGTGTCATGTGATAGATGAGTCAAAAATGAACGAAGGACGTGCTAAAATGGGTAAAAATGACCCCAGTGACCTCCACAGAATGACCGGAACTACTTAATATTTCACCAAAACCCAAAACTCTCACCACACGACTTTATATGCACAAGATTTACATACAGCTTTACTTCAAAAAAAAAAAAAAAAAAAAAATCTGAATTATCCCTTTAATGCATTTGCTGATGAAATTTGACACTTTTTTGCAACAACGGTGATGTGTGGAGCATCATTATGCACCAGACATGGTGATGTGTGGAGCATCATTATGCACCAGACATGGTGATGTGTGGAGCATCATTATGCACCAGACATGGTGATGTGTGGAGCATCATTATGCACCAGACATGGTGATGTGTGGAGCATCATTATGCACCATGGTGATGTGTGGAGCATCATTATGCACCAGACATGGTGATGTGTGGAGCATCATTATGCACCATGGTGATGTGTGGAGCATCATTATGCACCAGACATGGTGATGTGTGGAGCATCATTATGCACCAGACATGGTGATGTGTGGAGCATCATTATGCACCATGGTGATGTGTGGAGCATCATTATGCACCATGGTGATGTGTGGAGCATCATTATGCACCAGACATGGTGATGTGTGGAGCATCATTATGCACCAGACATGGTGATGTGTGGAGCATCATTATGCACCAGACATGGTGATGTGTGGAGCATCATTATGCACCAGACATGGTGATGTGTGGAGCATCATTATGCACCAGACATGGTGATGTGTGGAGCATCATTATGCACCAGACATGGTGATGTGTGGAGCATCATTATGCACCACACATGGTGATGTGTGGAGCATCATTATGCACCAGACATGGTGATGTGTGGAGCATCATTATGCACCACACATGGTGATGTGTGGAGCATCATTATGCACCAGACATGTACGTCACCACTGAAACATTCAGACCAGAATCCTCATAATTAGAGCTCAGCTCAGGTTTCATGTGTGTCTGTTTTGTGAGGGCAAAGAGCCAGTACACAGCTGCCATGCATGCACAGTAATTAATAGGTGTATTTCCAATTCATATTGAGCCTGAGGGTTTTGAGGATGATCAGGTATCAGTGTCAGCTTTAAATCTTACTGCACTCACTGCACTGACAGCTTATATGACCGCATTCGATCCTGTTTTGTTGTTGTTGCTGTTCTTACAGCTTACAGTTGGAAAGTAACAGTGAACAAAATGTAAAATAGACACCGCACAATCAAATCTGTGCACACATGAGATTTATTTGCAAGATCTCGGTCTACTGACCCTCATGATCAAAAAATGAGAAAAAACACAAAACAGAAAAATGCAATCTAATGCAAACATGAGACACAACACCATCATAAAGTATAGAGCAAGAGATACAGATTGTCATCTGTTTATAGAACAACGCTCATGTCGAAATCTTCATTTAGACCAGTAGTTTTCAACCAGTGGTCCCTGAGAGGATTCCAGGTGGTCCCCAGGCTAAATGATGGAAAGTTGGTTAACCAGATCCAGATGTAACTCTTTGAGAGTGTAGCCTAAACATGAAACCAAATGGATCCGCAAGGGTCCATTTGGTTTCATGTTTACACTCTCAAGAGTTAAAATATCCATCATGTGAATTATCCCAAGTCTACACAACTAGAGAATGTAGAAGATTAATGGTCATTTTTTTTTATCTATGTTTGAATGTTTTGTTTCCCCAAATCTAGTCTGGAATTGTGGACAAAAGCGAAATAAATCTTTAGTTTTGGGGTCTGTGGGGCTAAAATGTCCTCAAATGATGGTCCGTGGCTCAAATACTGAAATGGTTGGTCTTGCTCTTACTTTTATCTTGAAATTAAATTTAATATTACGCAGACTTTAGTTTAGTCTTGGTCCTCCACAATATTTGATGTTTCTCATTTGGCCCCTTGGGAAAAATAATTACCCAGCCGTTTCGTAATCTGCTCTATTCCCTGGAACCTACGGGAGGAGATAGGATGAGAGGGATTATTAAAATGAACGGCTACGGGAGAGTTTTCATCTTTTCTTCTGATTGAATTTTTATGTTTACTAATTCTTTGTTTTAGAGCAGGGGTTTTCAACCAGTGGTCCGGGGACCGCCAGTGGTTCCTGAGAGGGTTCCAGGTGGAAACCAAATGGACCCTTGCGGGTCCATTTGGTTTCATTTTTACACTCTCAAGAGTTAAAATTCATCATCTTAATTACCACATATAGTGGTCACAGACCCAGTGGTCCCTGACCCCAGCAAAATGATAGTTTGGAACCAAATGGACCTGGGAGAGAGATAGGAGAGATAGCTAGAAAGCAGGGAAAGACACAGAGGCAGAGTGCAATGACTGCCTTCAAGACAAATTTATCTTGTGTTGTTATAGTGCACACTTGCCCGATCGATCGGGTAACCAGGTAGCAGTCTTCACTTGCCCAACCATATTTTTTACTTGCCCCGGGTAAGAGGGCAAGTGTTAGTGTCAAGCCCTGAAAAGATAGGTTTACATTGCCAAAGCAAAAACACAATATACTGACACGGGTTATTGTTGTCTACTTGCAGTGGATATATTCTGGCTTCGTTTCAGAGATAGTGTGAGGATAGATGTATTTCTGACAGTGTTGTGAAACGTGATCGTGTTTTTTGCTCACCTATAGTGAATCATACAAAAGCACACCTTTCAGTTCAGGGGCGGATATAACATTTCCAAATGGGGGGGGGGGGGGGGGCAGGAGAAAATGGTATGGGCGCAATTAAGCCACACCCATACCATTTTTGGTTTGCTTTTTGGCAATTAAGCATCAATAATACCATCAGTTGTTGTTGAAGTTGCAGCAGACACGCAGCATGCATAAAGCTAAAGGTCTGACTCAGAGAGTTTTCTGTTTTTAATGATGAAATGCTGTTGGTTTAGTGGTGACACAGCTGTAGTTCGTTAGTAGCAGTAGTAGTAGTGTTTCACATCATTTTAAATAGAAGCACTTTAATTTGAAATATCTTGGGTTGTTTTGCATGATGCCATTGTGTTTGGTGCATGGGGCAGACTGGGCATTTAGAGGGGGATTGCCCCCCCCCCCCCATGCCTAGATCCGCCCCTGACACCTCTGAATGATCAGTAGAGTAGTAATAGTAGTAGTTGTACAGCCGTTTACTGATTACATCAATGCAGTATTGAATAGCAACTCCTGTCCATTGTGTTGTGATTGTGAGTGATTCACCATGCAGACAGGAGTGTTGTCATACCCAGGAAACCACCAGCACCGTGCCTGTGTTCACTCTACCATGGAATCAAATACACTCGCTCAGTGTTGTAGTGGGACTTTTAGAAGTGGGGGGAATTTCACCCATTTTTATTTATTTTTTTCTGAAAGTGTACAAATTTGAAGCACATGGATCCTAGCGGGTCCATTTGGTTCCATTTGTACGCTCTCAGAAAAAAGGAAACTCATTAACATGGTGAAACCATGCTAATGATTTTTTTCAGTCGTCCATTTCTAGGAAACACAGAATGGGGTCCACACAACATCTCTAAGGTATATTAATGACATAGTAAAATATTGAAAATGAGTGGAATTCAAGACAAGACAAAAAACAGACGCCTACTTTTGCCCCAAAAATATTCTAGATGTGAGAAGTGGGGGGACACCGTCCCCCCGCGTCCCCCCTCCACTATATCCACATATATATATATATATATATATATATATATATATATATATATATATATATATATATATATAATATATTCTTTTACTTTGAGATCTTGAAACAAGTGGGCCAAACGCGATGTCAAAAAAGTCGTCCCACACATGCAATACTTCTGTCCCTCAAATAAACAGCTTAGATGTGGTCATGCTGAGAACTGAAAAATGCAGTTTTAGGAGTATTTACATACTCCTAATACTGCAGCACTTGAATGAAACCATGTTTAATTCCCCACAAAGCCGCTAAAAAGAGTGTATTATTACTTCACTAACGCTGACATTTCTAATGGAGTAGTGCATGTGTGTAATGCAGTCAATAAATAAGTCACACAATAACTCCATTCAGACGACATAAATTAGCTGATATATATCACAGCTGCAGGCGTTCTGACAACACAGTGAGGCGTGGAGACAAAAAAACACATGCAAGCGCTTCACTGCAGTGTTGCCAACTTGGTGCATTTGTCGCTATATTTATTTTTTTTTTTCCAGACCCCTCTAGCGCCAAAATTAGTGAAAAACTCCTGGCGGAAAATCTGGTGCTTTTTTTTTCTTACGGTGAGTTGGGGTGAAATTGGTTGACAGGCGCCAGAGATAAAACCCTCATTTTTCACATTTTTTTTCCTCCTATGATAGAGTCCTCCTTCCTTCCTAGAAAGGACCATTGGTAACCAAATGGACCCTTTTAGATGTGTAACTCTTGAGAGCGTCCAAACGGACCCTTTCGGGTCCGCTTGGTTCCAGTTTACGCTCTCAAGAGTTAAATCATATTTAACCATCTGAATTACCTAATTTTCAAGAATCTACACATCTAGAAAATGTAGAAGAATTGCTATTTTGACCAACATTTTGCCAGTTATGTCTCCTAAATTAGTCTGAGAGACTATAAACTCTGAAAGCCCACTGCTCTAGTGCATTGTGTATGTTGTGGGTTGGCAGCACTGCTTCACTGCGCTGCAGCATTGTGTTCTGGTTGAAGGAAGTTGGACTGAAGCCCAGTCAGTTTCAAAGGTTTGACAAACCAGTTTGAAGGCAAATGAAAAAGGATCCTAAAGAGATGATAAATAATTCCTGTATGTCCACCCACGGGCAGTGACCTGGGATTAACCCTAAATGGTCCCAATTCGTCACCTCTTTGTTGAATGAGTCGTACGCGACCGTATCATCCAACAGCTGTGTCATCTCAACCACCTGCAACAATAAAGTGATTGTTGATTGCAGGGGCGGATCTAACATTTACCAATTGGGGGGGGAGGCAGCAGAAAATGGCTTCATCGCCCGTGTCGCGAACCGACGCGGGCGATGAAGCCGCACCCCTACCATTTTATTAGTCAAGTAAAGCATCAATAATAACATCAGTTGTTGAAGTTGCAACAGACACACAGCAAGCATAAAGCTAAAGGTCTGACTCAGAGAGTTTTCTGTTTTCAATGACGAAATGCTGTTGGTTTAGTGGTGACACAGCTGTAGTTAGTTAGTAGCAGTATAGTGTTTCACATCAGTTTAAATAGAAGCAATTTGAAATATTTTGGGTTACCCCCCCCCCCCCCCCCCCCCCCCCCCCACTGGTGGTTCTGCAGCAGTATAGGCCTATAACTCTATACCGCATATTATGGTATGTATGCATCTGGTATGCAAACTGTACATCCAGTGACAATGTGAGTTCAATATTGTTTAACGTTATTTAATGCAATCAGACAGGACTGTTTGGATGTTTGGGATGTCAGGCCATGACAGGAAGTCTATTTTTGTGTCAGGGGCGGATCTAGGCATGGGCATGGGAGGGGGGGACAATGCCCCCCTAAATACCCAGTCTGCAACATACAGATCAAAATGACCATTAATCTTCTAAATTCTCTAGTTGTGTAGACTTGGGATAATTCACATGATGAATATTTTAACTGTTGCGAGTGTAAACATGAAACCAACTGGACCCGCAAGGGTCCATTTTACAAAGCCAACTCGGGTTGTGACAAATCATGATGACACACACAATATCATCATATAATATTTCAGTTCACTTCAGTTCAATTTTATTTTGGTCATACAGTGGACATTTCCATGGCATCATACATCTGACAGTTGTACAACGGATTGTCGTGACCAAAAGGGTTTAGGCTGAAGCCAATGGCTTATTTTGCCTATCCCTTATCATATATCATAATATCATATAATATATAATGTCTAATTAGCAAAAAGTAGAAAACGGCAGGATACAACACTTTGTTTTTCATCTTAGAAATTATTTGATCGTCTCAAAAGATTGTGTGTGACGTCAGGATTTGTCACGACCCGAAGTCTAAAGTCTATGAGGAAAAATGAATGAGGAAAACACTTCTGGAACCGGGCCGGTGACGTCACTGCGCAGCTCTATAGATGTGATATTAGAATTAGAATAATCTGACAAGCGAAGAGCTGGAACCAATCACACAAGACGCCCAACCCAGGAAGGACTTTCAGGTTGAATAATGACGTCGAGTGGACAAGGAAAGGATTCAAGGAAACAAAGAAAACAACAGAATTCCCCTTGAGAACTCTAATGGACTGAATGTCAAAACCAAGGAGATGAAAATCAAGGAAAAGGTGTAGTGACTGTGTGGGCGGAAGGAAATGTCTTCATGCTTAAAGAGGTATTACACTTTCAAAAAAAACCTTTTGGTCATTTTATGGTCTACTCAGCCTCATGTGAACACACCAGACAGTTTATAAGTTACTCCTTTCAGTATTTAGATATTTGATGTTCATTAATCTGCCGGAACGTCCTTCCTATACAAACCCATTATAACTTAAAACTCCATTTTAACCATGACAGATTATTCGAAAACAACCCATCTTTTTTTCTGGTGACTGATATTGTCCTCCTAATACGTGAGAGGGCTGTGGAATTGCATCTACAGTTTTTATTTATTTTTAAAATATTGTTTTATTCATTTGGGTGGGTATGCTCAAATATAAAGGCGGCTACATTTTACAAAACAATATTTTAAAAATAAATGAAAACTGTAGATGCAATTCCACGGCCCTCTCACATATTAGGAGGACAGTATCAGTCACCAGAAAAAAGGATGGTTTTCGAATAGTTGTTTTCTGTCATGGTTAAAATGGAGTTTTAAGTTATAATGGGTTTGTATAGGAAGGACGTTCCGGCAGATTAATGAACATCAAATATCTAAATACTGAAAGGAGTAACTTATAAACTGTCTGGTGTGTTCACATGAGGCTGAGTAGACCATAAAATGACCAAATGTTTTTTTGAAAGTGGAATACCCCTTTAATCTACTGAATGGTTCATTGGTTATAGAAGATGCACATTGTGCACCTTCCTGCTATAATATGGTACATTCCACGCACTATTAATAGCCTGTAGAGTGTATGTGACATTGGCGATTTTAGAGGCATAGATGTGGAAGTATTAATTGAGAATTAATAAGTAAGAATTGTTGTATTGACTAACATTTTTCCAGTTTGTCTTTCCTAAATTGTGGACAAAAACTCGAAAATCCTTATTTTTTTAAACTCAACATCAAACAGTGGTCCTCTGTGGCTAAAATGCAGAATGAATTAGAAAAATAAATATTGGGCCCTGATATGAAATTGTTTGAAAAAAGCAACTTAATGTGTTAGACACGTACTTGTTTTTCTAGGCACTACTAGAAAGCAGTTGCCTATATAGGATGTCAATTGTATTGTATTACCATTTTTTAGTGCTTAAATTGTGGTGGGGCAGATTTACTGTCAAAGGTGCCCATGAGCAAGTCACCGAACCCCTAATTGCTCCTGATGTGCTGGGTGTGGTGTGCCTTGCATGGTTCCAGCTGCCACCAGTGTGTGAATAATGTGTGTGTGAAATGGGTGAGTGCGCGTTGCACAATCTATGTGAAGCGCCCTGGATAAAGAGGCTTTATAAATACTCCATTTACCATGTGGATCTTATTTATGTTCTGACAGATGTGTGTTGTCACCTGTGGCTCCAGTCGTTCAATCCTGTCTGGAGTCTGTCTGCCGTTCAAACAGACTTAAAACAAGGGGAACAATTGTCACCAACTACGGCACGAGTTGCGTGTGTGTTTGTGTATACGTATTTATACATTCTTGTGTAAGTAGAAGGACGAATGTGTTGATGAATAATCCTGACACAGAGGTCACATCATGTCCTATAGCGGCGGGTCAGAGTGACAGATCACTGCTCCACTCAAAAGAAAACACTTGTTCTTTTGTCCTGTAGCATGTGGAGTCACACGGTCACATTATCTACACTAAAGCACTGCAAACACAGTAAAGTTACAACTATAATCCATATGTAAGAGTTATTGTCACCCTGAGACTACTGTTGTGTTTACACTGGAAGGTTAGAGGTGAATCTGATGATGTGTTTGGAATGTTGTGGAGTCACTGTACGCAGTGTCGCCAACTGTACGCAGTGTCGCCAACTGTACGCAGTGTCGCCAACTGTACGCAGTGTCGCCAACTGTACGCAGTGTCGCCAACTGTACGCAGTGTCGCCAACTGTACGCAGTGTCGCCAACTGTCACCATCCACAATGCACTACTGGCACTTCCATATATATATATATATATATATATATATATATATATATATATATATATATATATATATATATATATATATATATATATATATATATATATATATATATATATATATATATATATATATATATATATATATATATATATATATATATACTGTGCCACACTAACTGGAATATACCATATATACTGAATGAATGAATGAATGAATGAATGAATGAATGAATGAATGAATGAATGAATGAATGAATGAATGAATGAATGAATGAGAGAAATTAATTATATTTATTACATTTAAATAGATATACGTTGTACATTTGAAGAGATAGACAACAGAGTTTAACATTGTTTAATCAGATAGGACTTTTTTGTTTTGCAGTTACCAGTAGTCGTTTCCGCATAACTTAACGCACATACTCTATTATATGGAAAATGTATTAATAGCATTCTGGTAAAATCTGAGTAACAATACCACAATATACAACAAGACCAAAAGTGCTGTATTATATTTCAGACTTAATATTGGCCTTAAAATATACTTTATCATAAAAGTGCACCTCACAGAGCTTTCAAAAATGGTCAAAAATGACATTGTAAAATAGCCGATCTGCAACCTCTGATCACATGAATTCCATCCGTTGTGTCACAACCTGACTTACCATGTCATGGGCTCTCCCAGGGGCGGATGTAACATGTCCCATTTGGGGGGGGGGGGGGGGGGGGGGGGGGGGGGGCAAGAGAACATGTTGAAGGGGCAAGAGAAAATGGTATGGGTGCGGCTTCATCGCCCGTGGCGCGAAGCGACACGGGCGATGAAGCCGCACCCATACCA
Source organism: Benthosema pterotum (assembly GCA_039105355.1). Classification (NCBI taxonomy): domain Eukaryota; kingdom Metazoa; phylum Chordata; class Actinopteri; order Myctophiformes; family Myctophidae; genus Benthosema; species Benthosema pterotum. The sequence goes on from CM076985.1 coordinate 46,160,305, forward strand.
TTTTTGTTTACAGGACTTTTATTAGTCAAGTAAAGCATCAATAATAACATCAGTTGTTGTTGAAGTTGCAACAGACACGCAGCATGCATAAAGCTAAAGGTCTGACTCAGAGAGTTTTCTGTTTTCAATGATGAAATGCTGTTGGTTTAGTGGTGACACAGCTGTAGTTAGTTAGTAGCAGTAGTAGTGGTTCAAAACATTTTAAATATAAGCACTTTAATTTGAAATATCTTGGGTTGTTTTGCATGCCATCGTGTTTGGGGGAGGGGGGGGGGGGGGCAGACTGGGTATTTAGGGGGGCATTGCCCCCCTCCCATACCCAATGCCTAGATCCGCCCCTGGGCTCTCCTCTAAGTTATTGCATATACTGATATATATGAAGTGTGACGTACAAGGTTAAGTTAAGCTAACACTCTCCACCCTGATGGTTATGTTAACCCCAGTCACCTGGCTGTGACCTGTGTTTGACCTCTGTTAACCCCAGTCACCTGGCTGTGTCCTGTGTTTGACCTCTGTTAACCCCAGTCACCTGGCTGTGTCTTGTGTTTGACCTCTGTTAACCCCAGTCACCTGGCTGTGTCCTGTGTTTGACCTCTATTAACCCCAGTCACCTGGCTGTGACCTGTGTTTGACCTCTGTTAACCCCAGTCACCTGGCTGTGACCTGTGTTTGACCTCTGTTAACCCCAGTCACCTGGCTGTGACCTGTGTTTGACCTCTGTTAACCCCAGTCACCTGGCTGTGACCTGTGTTTGACCTCTGTTAACCCCAGTCACCTGGCTGTGACCTGTGTTTGACCTCTGTTAACCCCAGTCACCTGGCTGTGTCCTGTGTTTGACCTCTGTTAACCCCAGTCACCTGGCTGTGACCTGTGTTTGACCTCTGTTAACCCCAGTCACCTGGCTGTGACCTGTGTTTGACCTCTGTTAACCCCAGTCACCTGGCTGTGTCCTGTGTTTGACCTCTGTTAACCCCAGTCACCTGGCTGTGTCCTGTGTTTGACCTCTGTTAACCCCAGTCACCTGGCTGTGTCCTGTGTTTGACCTCTGTTAACCCCAGTCACCTGGCTGTGACCTGTGTTTGACCTCTGTTAACCCCAGTCACCTGGCTGTGACCTGTGTTTGACCTCTGTTAACCCCAGTCACCTGGCTGTGACCTGTGTTTGACCTCTGTTAACCCCAGTCACCTGGCTGTGACCTGTGTTTGACCTCTGTTAACCCCAGTCACCTGGCTGTGTCCTGTGTTTGACCTCTGTTAACCCCAGTCACCTGGCTGTGTCCTGTGACCTCTGTTAACCCCAGTCACCTGGCTGTGACCTGTGTTTGACCTCTGTTAACCCCAGTCACCTGGCTGTGACCTGTGTTTGACCTCTGTTAACCCCAGTCACCTGGCTGTGACCTGTGACCTCTGTTAACCCCAGTCACCTGGCTGTGACCTGTGTTTGACCTCTGTTAACCCCAGTCACCTGGCTGTGACCTGTGTTTGACCTCTGTTAACCCCAGTCACCTGGCTGTGACCTGTGTTTGACCTCTGTTAACCCCAGTCACCTGGCTGTGACCTGTGTTTGACCTCTGTTAACCCAGTCACCTGGCTGTGACCTGTGTTTGACCTCAGACAATCCCTGAGCTGATGCTAGGCTGCACATAGCTCTGGTCCAGAGCTCCACTGCTTCTGAGGCTGACTTGCATTGGAGCTCTGCAGAATACAATGCAATCTGCCATTACTGCACCCGACCAGCCTCTCTTCTCTAGTGGATATATAAAGAACGTTTCACCTACTCACCAAAATAAACACGTCTTGTGTCATTAGAAAGCCTACTTACCTTAGTGTTGGCACTCTGAGCCCCCCACCACACGGATAAAATGGACTTTACCTTAGTGGAAACACTCTGAGCCCTCCACCACACGGATAAAATGGACTTTACCTTAGTGGTAGCACTCTGAGCCCCCACCACACGGATAAAATGGACTTTACCTTAGTGTAAACACTCTGAGCCCCCCACCACACGGATAAAATGGACTTTACCTTAGTGGAAACACTCTGAGCCCCCCACCACACGGATAAAATGGACTTTACCTTAGTGGAAACACTCTGAGCCCCCCACCACACAGATAAACTTTTGGCCGATAAACTTCTGGACTTTTTGGCCAGAACGTGATTGTTTTTCATCGGAAAAACAACCAGGATTTGCACCCTCTACCCATAGTGCCAAGAGAAAACTTCCATAGGAAATATTTTTCCTTCGATGAAAAACGATAGCATATACAGTAGAACAGCATGTCATTTTTGAGGGTGCAACCCACACATTTCTAGAGGCCATATTTTGTAGAGGTGATTAGTCACCTCTACAAAATATATACTTTATCATAAAAGACATGATTAAAATGATATAAGATGCGATACCAACTGCTAAAATCAAGGTGGATAAAATAATTCTCAGAGTTAGGTTTTCTGAACTCATGTTGGTCAGTTCATGTACCTGTGTGTGTGAGCAAAGCAAATGGATCAATGGATATTCCACTTGTGCATTACTCCAGTAAATTTAGGCGTGTACTATCTACCGCAGTGGCTTTCAACACGTGGTCTGGGGACCACCAGTGGTCCTTGAGAGAGTTCCAGGTGGTCCCCAGGCTAAATGATGGAACGTTGGTTAACCAGGTGTAACTCTTTGAGAGTGTAAACATGAAACCAAATGGACCCGTAAGGGTCCATTTGGTTAGGTTTGGTTTGGTTTTCAGTTAAAATATTCATCTTGTGAATTATCCCAAGTCTACACAACTAGAGAATGTAGAAGATTAATGGTCATTTTGATCTGTATGTTGGACTGTTTTTTTCCCCCAAATCCAGCCTGGAATTGTGGACAAAAGCAAAACTATATCTTTATTTTTTGGCGTCTGTGTGGCTAAAATGTCATCAAACGGTGGTCCTCCGTGGCTCAAATTCTGAATAAATAGTGGTCCCTGCCTGGTATGAAAAAGGTTGTCGTGGTGCTGCTTGGTGCACACTTCCCCCTACATGCCTGACATGCCTGTAATTCCGTGTCTTTCAGTCAGAGCGCTCCACTTCCAGTAACAACAGCACATTGTTTGTCCTAAAATAACCTGCATCGTTCCCTGCAGCGTAATGGAGAGACTAATTGATGTTGCTGTGATGTGATGTGATTCATGATGTATCATCGCTACCATTTGTTTTTGTTCAACCGTCGTCTAGCCAGCTACTGTATAATGTTCCATGTGGGACTGAAACTCTATCGCACATATGTCAAACTCAAGGCCCGCGGGCCACATCAGGCCCGTGAACCAATTACCTTCGGCCCGCAGGATGATATTAGAACTGGCCCATGATAAGAAATGAATGCAACTAATTGTTTTGCTTCCTCAACTCAGTCTCATTTACTTAGACTTAGACTTAGACTTAACTTTATTGTCATTGTCACTAGAACAACGAAATTAAAAAGCATCAGTCCCCAAGGTGCAGTACATTAATGCATTAAAACTAGTACGAATAAAAAAAAAAATCTCTGTAGAGCATCTGAAATACTTTCAATGAAATACTCTCAATTAACTATGAAAGCAGCACTTGGTGAGGATCATTGAAGATCTCACAGATCTCACAGCGCGCCACTCTGTGGCGCGCTGTGAGACGTGAACACCTGCTATTTTTCATTAAAACTTAAAACAGTTTTTAATGCAGGCAGTTTCATCTTTACATTTATCTTACCATTAAGAGACATTGATTGTTGAAGGTACATTACTTTTTTGCTGTTTGACAGTGACGTCATCGTAAACCGGTGTTGAAACACAGACCGGTATCTCCGGCCCTCGACTTGTACCAATGTTTCTATTTTGGCCCACTCTGTATTTGGGTTTGATACCCCTGCTCTATAGAGTCTCTAAACAGACTAGATGAGATCACAGTCTAGTCTACTTTACAAAAAAGACATTTTTTTTATTCTAAATATGTTTGATTCTCCTCCCTCCAACCGTACAATAGCATTTCTTTTCTCTTATTGGACTCTTCGACTACCTTTTCTTAAAGTAAACTTTTAAACTACCTTTTCTTAAAGTAAACAGGTGGTCCGGGGACCAGCACTGGTCCCTGAGAGGATTCCAGGTGGTCCCCAGGCTAAATGATGGACAGTTGGTAACCCAATGGACCCCTTATAGATCTGTAACTCTTGAGAGCGTGAAATGAAACCAAATGGTTTCATTTTACGTCCCTATAGTTTAATTTTAATGAAACCATCTGAATGATTTAATTTTCAAGAATCTACACAATTAGAAATTGTAGAATATTTGTTATTTTGACCAACATTTTGCCAGTTATCTCTCCTAAATTCTGGACAAAAACTTGAAATTCATTGCTTTTGAGGCAGAGAGATTAAATTCAACATCAATAGTGGTCCGTGGCATAAATGCTGAATAAATGGTGGGCCCTGGTATAAAAAATGCTGAAAACCACTGCTATACCTGACAATGTACCACATGGTCACATCACAATACTAATATTCGAAGGGGTAAGGTCCTACCTAGTGACTTAAATTCTCCATTCAAAGGTCAAGGGGAGTGTAATGTTTGTTTTAGGACAAGGATCTACACTATAGCTGAATATGGGAGGGGCTAGCACTCCTCAAAACCAGTTCTATGGAAATAGAAGTCCATGAATTGTCCATTATGTGACTTTGTTGATGACATCTACAGCATATCTGATTTTGAACACCCGTCCAACTCAATGGCATCTCCATCTTCCTCCTGTGAGCAGGGCGGATGTAACATTTCACAATTGGGGGAGGGCAGGAGAAAATGGTATGGGTCGCACCCATACCATTTTCAGTTACAGGACTTTTATTAGTCAAGTAAAGCATCAATAATAACATCAGTTGTCGTTGAAGTTGCAACAGACACGCAGCATGCATAAAGCTAAAGGTCTGACTCAGAGAGTTTTCTGTTTTCAATGATGAAATGCTGTTGGTTTAGTGGTGACACAGCTGTAGTTAGTTAGTAGCAGTAGTAGTTGTTTCAAATCGTTTTAAATACAAGCACTTTAATTTGAAATATCTTGGGTTGTTTTGCATGCCATCATGTTTGGTGGGGCAGACTGGGCATTTAGGGGGGCATTGCCCCCCCATGTCCATGCCTAGTAGATCCGCCCCTGGGCATCCTGAATGTAATCTGAACATTCACCAGTCTAAACACTCCCACATATAGAGATTGTCATCACTTGTCCTGGTCTGACCCAGCAGCTTATGCAATGGTTAAAATGTAGTTTAGATATTTAGGTATGTAGTCGGACGCGTGGTTTATTTGTATAATGTAGAGCTGGAACACAATAGTTTGTAATTTACAGATTATACAACACACACACACACACACACACACACACACACACACACACACACACACACACACACACACACACACACACACACACCACACACACACACACACACACACACATATATAGGGGCCCATCACTCCTCAAAAAAAAAAAAAAAAAAAAAAAAAAAAAAAAAAAATAAATATATTTATATATATATATATATATATATATATATATATATATATATATATATATATATATATATATATATATATATATATATATATATATATATTTGGGATATGTGTAACCCAAATGTTGTCTTAAAGGAGCATTCATCTGCATTTGGGTGTTTTAGTAACAAAATAGATGTGCACATGTACACACTCTACAGTGGTGGGGGAGGGGGGCTGCAACAGGCCAACAGCACATGCATCAAGGCCACCCCCCACTCGATACTGATTGGGCGAAAGGCCAATCAAACCAAATGGTTTTTATATTCATATTTATTTTATATTCCATATTTACACCCTCAAGAGTTAAAATATTCATCGTCTGAATTAGCACTGCTTATTACAATTACAATTCAGAAGTCCACACTGTATTTGTTTGTGAAATCCAGCCTGGAATTGTGGACAAAAGCAAAAGAAATCTTTAGTTTTGGGGTCTTTGGGGGTGAAAATATCATCAAATTGGTCCGTGGCTCAAATGCTGAATACATGGTGGTCCCTGGTTTGAAAATGGTTGAGAAAATACCTACTATTTGAAGTAACTACCTCTTGTTCAACCTCAGTTTAAATTACTCTGCAGTTAAATGCTACATTGTAATTTTGTAATTTGTTTACCAGATCTGAAATATTCTGAAATATAACAAACATGTGTGTCACACAGTGCATTCTAATACAATGACCTGTCAATCAGGGGCGGATATAACATTTTCGAATTGTGGGGTAGAAGAAAAATGGTATGCGGTGCGGCTTCATCGCCGTGTCGCTTCGCGCCACGGGCGATGAAGCCGCACCCCTTACCCGCATACCATTTTCAGTAGTGTTTCAAATTCTTTTAAAGGTAGGGTAAGTGATTTGAAATTCATGGTGTAGTACCAGCCTGGTGCACTAGGGGCGCCAAGAGTAGCTACACTATGTGAACCTGCTGCTCCATCCTGATTGGAGGAGAATTCACCCTCCACCTGGGGAACTTTTATTATCTCCTCTACGTGGGGGAGGGGGAAACTCCATATATGGTCTGCACACCTTATAATAGAGCATTTTAACAGATTTTTTTTTGGGGGGGTGATATCTGACAAAAGTGAAATCACTTCCCCTACCTTTAAATATAAGCATTGAAATATCTTGGGTTGTTTTGCATGCCATCATGTTTGGTGGGGCAGACTGGGCATTTAGGAGGGCACCCCCCCCCCCCATGCCTATGCCTAGATCCGCCCCTGCTGTCAATGTGAACCCTGATGATGAGCGGTTGTCATTTCCCACATCTCTACTAAATGTACTGTAAAGTTAAACCTGGCGGTTCAGTGATCGTCTCTGTATCCTCGTTCCTCTGAAACACACAAACAAACATGGCAACCACACCAGGCAGGTTGATATCTGCTGATCTGGCATTCATCCATATCCATCATCACCTGATCACACCGTCTGACTCTGGGCTGAAGCAGGGGCGGATCTAGGCATGGGCATGGGGGGTCAATGCCCCCCTAAAACACGATGGCATGCAAAACAACCCAAGATATTTCAAATTAAAGTGTTTCTATTTAAAATGATGTGAAACACTACTACTGCTACTAACTAACTACAGCTGTGTCACCACTAAACCAACAGCATTTCATCATTGAAAACAGAAAACTCTCTGAGTCAGACCTTTAGCTTTATGCATGCTGCCTGTCTGTTGCAACTTCAACAACAACTGATGTTATTATTGATGCTTTTACTTGACTAATAAAAGTCCTGTAAGCGAAAATGGTATTGGTGCGGCTTCATTGCCCGTGGCGCGAAGCGTCATGGGCAATGAAGCCGCACCAATACCATTTTCTCTTGCCCCTCCAACATGTTCTCTTGCCCCCCCAAATGGGACATGTTACATCCGCCCCTGGGCTGAAGAGTTCCTGGTCTCCATGTAGTCTAGGAAAGTTTGATCTGTTTACTGACACGAGTGATTCTCGTTGCGTTTCCGCCAACGATGCCACGTCGGTCTTAGCAGTCGGAAGTTTTACTTTTAAGACGTCCCTGACATTTTTACGAGCCGCTATTGTTTTACCCTGCCGGCTACTACCAGTAGGGCGGGACGAAGGAAGTTTTACTGAGGTTATGGTTAGGTTAGGTTAGGTTTAGGCATAGTTTTACTGAGGTTTTGTTTAGGTTTAGGTTAGGTTTAGGCATAGTTTTACTGAGGTTATGTTTAGGTTATGGTTTTAGTTGAGAACCCTCAGCTTGCTAATGTCGTCAAATTTGCAGAAATGCTTGGCAAAACCTGTGGAATAATTCAGGTGCGGTGAACCGGAAACAAGTTTTTTTCTTTATGGATCCCACCCGATTATCTGAACCAATCAGAGCATGGCATCCCTTCAGGCGATAGAATCCAATGTTTGTTTGCAATTAGTTTGTTTTTTATTCCTACCATATAATGTGTTCAGATATATAGTATATTCTAACGTGATGATTGAGTTTAAACCCAGTAATACACTGTCTGGATGAGTTTAAACCCAGTAATACACTGTCTGGATGAGTTTAAACCCAGTAATACACTGTCTGGATGAGTTTAAACCCAGTAATACACTGTCTGGATGAGTTTAAACCCAGTAATACACTGTCTGGATGAGTTTAAACCAGTAATACACTGTCTGGATGAGTTTAAACCCAGTAATGCACTGTCTGGATGAGTTTAAACCCAGTAATACACTGTCTGGATGAGTTTAAACCCAGTAATACACTGTCTGGATGAGTTTAAACCCAGTAATACACTGTCTGGATGAGTTTAAACCCAGTAATACACTGTCTGGATGAGTTTAAACCCAGTGATACACTGTCTGGATGAGTTTAAACCCAGTAATACACTGTCTGGATGAGTTTAAACCCAGTAATACACTGTCTGGATGCCAGAATGGTATTATTTGGCTTTGGGAGTATTTCTGACTGTAATCATAGCCACCTGTGTATGTGGAGGACGATTAAGAAATAGGATAAAAAAAACAGTCCATATTAGGATAAAAACAGTCCAGCGTTTTTATTGGCTTTTATTGATGTGATAGTGGATACAGGGAGTGAGTAATATTTATTTTATTTTATTATTATTATTATTTTCAGTTCACTGGGTCAATGGATTCAGACCTTTGATGTCGATATACAGAGCATCATTCTGTATATTAACATTACTATGATTTATTATGCAACAACATAATATCTTTGTCCCTGTGATGCACCCGGGCGGGCATTTTAGGTCTGAGGCGCGTCGGTTCGATCCCCTCTGTTCTGTAGTGCTAAATCTCTCAACACACTCAACACGCTCATCCACTTGAGACGACAAGCCGCTGGAATAATTCCAGACTAGCCTTGAATCTTTCAACGCATTGTAGCTTTAAAAAAAAACCCTGAGTTACATAATTCTAATAGTCTTAAATCTGTCAACAAACACGAGAGAGAGGATGAGATAAAGACAGAGAGCTAAGCTATCTCTGAGAGCTAGAGCCTCTTATCAGGATATGGCTGAGTCTTTCTCAAAAGAAAACACGCAGCACTATTTTATACAATAAAATCCACAAGCCGACGAGGAAACGCAATCTTTTTCCACAATCTGAAGACTCCTTAACCCCGATAGCGATGGCCATCATACTTACTTTACCTATAGGGGAAAATAGGCCTACAGTGTTGTAGTGGTACTTTTAGAAGTGGGGGGACGTCTCTGAAATGGGGATTCCGCCATTTATTTTTATTTTTTTCTGAGAGTGTACAAATGTGAACCAAATAGACCCTAGCAGGTCCATTTGGTTCCATTCGTACACTCTCAGAAAAAAGGAAACTCATTAACATGGTGAAACACATCTTGATGATGTCATCAAGATGTATTTCACCATGCTAATGATTTTTTTCAGACCCAAAAATATTTTAGATGTGAGAAGTGGAGGGACGCCGTCCCCCCGCGTCCCCCCTCCACTACACCCCTGGGAAAATAGGAAAACTAAAAGGAAAATTAAGAACATACTCTATATGTGTTATATATATATGTTTTATATATATATATATATATATATATATATATATATATATATATATATATATATATATATATATATATATATATATATATGTTTTAAATGTTCAATTATACAGGACAAGTATAATATATTTATCCATATAAGGCTTATTAGCCTGGGATCCTTTTAAAGCATGTCTTGGGGTCGCCCCGGTGCCCCACCCCCTCCTCATGGCGCCCAGGCAACTCCCTAGTCTGCCTAATGGCAAAAACACCCCTGTGTGCCTCGAAGAAAATCACTACCATGGTGAAACATCTTGATGACATCATCAAGATGTATTTTCACCATGTTAGAATGGATTTCTTTAGACGCTTTTTTTCTGAGAGCGTACAAATGGAACCAAATGAACCAGTTAGGGTTCATTTGGTTACATTTGTATGTTGAAAATGGATGGAATTCCCCTTTTAAAAGGGTTCCGCAGACTAACTGATGGTCCGTGAAAATAAACATGCCCTATACAGTCACAGCTCACAGCTACAAAAACACATTCTTAATGAACTTAAAATTGATTTATATTAGGCTATAGCCTACTGCCTGGTGTTAGATAAGTTGTAGTAGTAAACTTTAAGTACTTTTATAAATGTTCTCAAGGAATGCCTTGAATTAAAAGGTCATGAATGATGTGGCAACACTGCCCATGTATATTGTAAGTGTAGGAGAAACAAAAGTAACTCTAGTCTTGATTGCATTTGCACTTTAAGTTGTATATTTTCAACTAGTTCAATGAATAAGTATCTATAATGTGTTTTAGACACACAAAAGTAGGCTTTAATTCATTATCAGACAAGACAACTTCATAACTGTTCTCTTCCTTGATGGAGGGTCACCATTTATCGCATGTAAACACATGCCACGTGTGGTGTGTTTGTGTGTCACATCATAGATGGTGACCTATAGAAACCTGCACCTCAAACTCATCATGCAAACACCACAATAGGCAGAGGGTAACAGTTCACTACAGGTCACAGCTGGCCGTTTAACTGTTCCTTCCAGGAAAGCTGTGTTGACTGCTGCTGATTGCACAGCTCTGGGATGGTTTTACAGCAGCAGGTTTTCAACCTTTTTCATCCCAGGGACCACCATTTATTCAGGATTTGAGCCACGGAGGACCACCATTTGAGGATATTTTAGCACCACAGACCCCCAAATCTAACGATTTTATTTTGCTTTTGTCCACAATTCCAGGCTGGATTTGGGGAACAAAACAGGCAAACATAGGCCTACATTCCAAAATGGCTAATTCAGATGATGAATATTTTAACTCTTGGGGTGTGAAAATGAAACCAAATGGACCCGCAAGGGTCCATTTGGTTTCATTTTTACATTCTCAAGAGTTACATCTGGTTAACCAACTTAGCTGAGGACCACCTGGAACCCTCCCAGGGACCACTGGTGGTCCCTGGACCAAACACAGGGACCCCTGGCTGCCAGCCCAGCATGCAACCTGCCTGCACAGGACTTCTAAAGACATTTGGATCAAGGACCCACATGTGGATTACAGTTTTGCAGCAGCAGCTGGAAAAGCAGGGAGCGGATATGACACAAAGGTAGGTGTGTGTGTGTGTGTGTGTGTGTGTGTGTGTGTGTGTGTGTGTGTGTGTGTGTGTGTGTGTGTGTGTGTGTGTGTGTGTCAGGGGCGGATCTAGGCATGGGGGGGGGGGGGGGCAATGCCCAGTCTGCCCCACCAAACAAGATGGCATGCAAAACAACCAAAGATATGTCAGTGCTTATATTTAAAAGTATTTGAAACACTACTGAAAATGGTATGGGTGCGGCTGGTATGGCCATGGGAGCTGCCCCCTTACCATTTTCTTCTGTCCCCCCCCATTGGGAAATGTTACATCCGCCCATGGTGTGTGTGTGTGTGTGTGTGTGTGTGTGGTGTGTGTGTGTGTGTGTGTGTGTGTGTGTGTGTGTGTGTGTGTGTGTGTGTGTGTGTGTGTGTGTGATTATACTTCGGTAGTACATCCGTGCAGGTAATTGGATGTAGACAGCACAGCTGTTGTCTTGTTTACAGAGCTACTGCTGCTCTGTCAATCTGTTCTTAAAAGAAGATGTTAAACATATTGCGTTCTTTTGCATTTGGTTGAAAAGTAATATATGGTAATATGACTATATTACTTTTGAGTCCATTAAAAAAGTAATAAGGCAAAGATATTACTCTCAATTTGCAATTAACAATTTAGGCATTTAGCAGACGCTCTTGATCCAGAGCGACTTACAATGGTGAAAAGTTTACAATTTAATCAGGATTTATTTTTGCAGTGGGAAGTTCATTCCATAGTTTAGATAGGGAGTGAGTCTGTGGTTCTGACTGCAGTGGGAAGTTCATTCCATAGTTTAGATAGGGAGTGAGTCTGTGGTTCTGACTGCAGTGGGAAGTTCATTCCATAGTTTAGATAGGGAGTGAGTCTGTGGTTCTGACTGCAGTGGGAAGTTCATTCCATAGTTTAGATAGGGAGTGAGTCTGTGGTTCTGACTGCAGTGGGAAGTTCATTCCATAGTTTAGATAGGGAGTGAGTCTGTGGTTCTGACTGCAGTGGGAAGTTCATTCCATAGTTTAGATAGGGAGTGAGTCTGTGGTTCTGACTGCAGTGGGAAGTTCATTCCATAGTTTAGATAGGGAGTGAGTCTGTGGTTCTGACTGCAGTGGGAAGTTCATTCCATAGTTTAGATAGGGAGTGATTCTGTGGTTCTGACTGCAATGGGAAGTTCATTCCATAGTTTAGATAGGGCTAAAGCCAGCTTCCCAGTGTCGGCTGATCAGAGTGCACAGGAGGGCTGGTAAGGTTTTATGAGACCAGTGAGATACAGTATGGTGGAGTCAAACCTTTGGTTTCTTTGAATGCAAGTGTGAGAGTTTTGCAAACTGTGCATGCAGCGACTGGGAGCCAATGGAGGGGGAGGAGCAGAGTGACATGTGAGAATTTTGGCCGGTTAAAGACCAAGCGGGCCGCGGCTCTCCTGAATAATTGCCCACACTGCTGTCTAGTGATGATGAAGTTCTTTATTCTTGGTTTCCTTATGATCCTATGTTACTATCGCTATGCATTTGATGTCATTCCTCTTGTTTGCTTACTGTACATTGCTGTGGCCTTAAATGCCTGAATTTTAAATCTCTGTTTTGTTTTGTTTTTGTTTTTTTCGGGGGCATTTAGAATATTGCAGATGCTCTGTGTTTACCAGACATGTGTTAATAGTCAGTACTATAAAACAACACAATGTAAAAAGCAAAATGTTTGTGTGCAGAGCAGAGCTGTCAACAACTTTAATAGCTGTATCGCTTGTATTGTACAAACATGCTAATTATCTGAGAGACGGTGGAGCGTCGGCACACATTTGACATTCTACGTCTTCAAGATATACTGGAAAGGCAAAGACAAAGATAGTTTGGCGATGAACAATGAACATATCCTCATTCCTGTCACCTTTCATAAACATGGCTGGCGTGGCAGCCATTTTTATGACTAGTAATAAAACTGGCAATCTGGCATTCATATCAAACATCACCTGACGATACAATCTGATCTGACTCTTTGCTGAAGAGTTCCTTGTTGCCACGTAGACACACATGCTGTACCCATGCACGTGTCTTGAAGGGGAATTCCACTCATTTGCAATATTTTACTATGTCATTGATATACCTTTAGAGATGTTGTGTGGGCATGGTAAAAAAAAAGAAAAGTAAATGTGAAAAAAGTAAATGTGAAAAAAAGAAAAGTAATGTGAACCAAATGGACCCGCTAGGGTCCATTTGGTTCACATTTGTACACTCTCAGAAAAAAAAAATGAAAATGAGTGGAATTCCCCCACTTCTAAAAGTCCCACTGCAACACTGACTGTACCCAACTCACTACCACCCATTTGGAGAGCCAGCGAAATCCAAAAGCGCCCTCGCCCGCGGGCGCCCGGTTTCACAAAAACGGGCGCCCGGTTTCACAAAAACGGGCGCCCGCTTTTGAAAACGGGCGCCCGTTTTTGTGAAACCGGGCGCCCGTTTTTGTGAAACCGGGCGCCCGTTTTTGTGAAACCGGGCGCCCGCGGGCGAGGGCGCTTTGGATCTCGCCCCTGCTGCCCATTTGTACTGTAGTTTGTTTTGTTTTTGATGCAGCAAATGTTCCTTGATACTTCTAAGGGCCGCTGGTTTGTGGGTTTCAGACTGGATGTTGTGTCTTGTGCCAAGTCTGTGTACTTTGAATGTTTGCTTAGAGCAGGGATGCCCACACTTTTTTGTTTACTTGAGAGCTACTTTCAAAATGACCGGCTCAACAAGATCTACACATCAAAATATGTGATTATTCCATTAGTGAAAATCCATTTCAAGGCCCCCTAGAAAGTTTGAGCTTTGAAATAGTGGTGATGGTGTTACTTACAGTTATAGTGTTTAAGAATAATGCGCTTAAAATGGAAAAATAGATGGAGAGAACTGGAAGGTTTTCTTGTACTATTTACGTTTGAAAACAAAGTATTTGGAGTTTGAGTTGCCAGTTTGTGATGTTGAGTTTAGTCTCTTGCACCTAACCCTGAGAACTTGGGAAAGAGAACTGGCAAAACATTGGTCAAAATACCAATTGTTTTCTAATTGCGTGGACTCTTGAGAGTGTAACTCTTGAGAGCGGTAAAATGAAACCAAATGAACCCGTAAGGGTCCATTTGGTTTCATTTTACCGCCTTCAAGTGTTACAGATCTATGGGGACTGTTGTGATCTACCTGCGTGGTCTGTGTGATCTACTGGTAGATCACCATCTACCTTTTGGACAGCCCTGGTTTAGAGACTAACTATGTATTATAGGGGCGACGGTGGCTCAGGGGAAAAGTCACCGCATGGTAACCGAAAGGTTTCCGGTTCGAGCCCGGGTTCCTCCAGTGTTAGTGTCGATGTGTCCCTGATGAGCAAGACACTGAACCCCTAATTGCTCCTGATCCTGTGCTGGTTGGGTTTTTCACTCTCAAGAGTTAATCTATATTTAAACATTACTTAATTTTCAAGAATCACAATTATAAAATGTAGAAGAATTGTTATTTTGACCAACGTTTTGCCAGTTTATCTCTGCTAAATTGTCGGCCTCTCTGCTGGAGCTGTTGCCCCTGTGACCCGGACTACGGGTAAGCGGCTGAAGAGCATATGATGTAACTTTTCTTTGTCAGCCATTGAAAACATTGATAAGACAATGAGTTAAATAAAGTCAGCCAGTCGTTGGAACAAACTCTTATCAGGTTACAGGGAAGTCTTTCTCAAAAAAGGAAACAAAAGGGGGAAAAAAGATAGATTTTAAACAATGAAATTTCCTTATCCGTCTCTCTCTCCGTCTCTCTCTCTCTCTCCAGGGGCGGATGTAACATTTCCCAATGTTACATCGGGGGGGGCAATGTAGCCTCACCCATACCATTACAGGACTTTTATTAGTCAAGTAAAGCATCAATAATAACATCAGTTGTCGTTGAAGTTGCAACAGACACGCAGCATGCATAAAGCTAAAGGTCTGACTCAGAGAGTTTTCTGTTTTCAATGATGAAATGCTGTTGGTTTAGTGGTGACATAGCCTCGACACCCAGGCTTTCATTTTCGTTCGCCTTGCGCGAAAACGGAAAGCCTGGACTAACGCACGTTAGAAAGTGGCCTTCAAGTGGGAGTGAACTTTCCGGGGTGGGCGTGGCTCTAAATGATGTGACGTAGAACAGCAGTGGACGGGCGTGGGAGGGGCCGGAGATGACGACACGTTAGTGAGATCAAATCAGAGCGCAGCACTTCCGCCGTGTGGATCCCACGACACCCCCGCCCCCCAAGGCCAAAATCATTGAGGGCTAGACCAGGCTAGTGGTGACACAGCTGTAGTTAGTTAGTAGCAGTAGTAGTGTTTCACATCATTTTAAATAGAAGCACTTTAATTTGAAATATGATTTGGGTTGTTTTGGGATGTTTTTGGGACCAACTGGAACCCCTCATGGACCAGTGGTGGTCCCCGGACCAAGGGTTGAAAACTACTACATTACATCCATTAGAAACATCATGAACTGAACCAGACAGTCGGCGTTCTTAAAAAACAAAAACGGTGTTCTCTCCCTGATAGACATTCTATGTCTTCTAGATATACTGGAAAGGCAAAGACAAAGATAGTTTGGCGATGAACAATGAACATATCCTCATTCCTGTCACCTTTCATAAACATGGCTGGCGTGGCAGCCATTTTTATGACTAGTAATAAAAATGGCAATCTGGCATTCATATCAAACATCACCTGACGATAAAATCTGACTCTTTGCTGAAGAGTTCCTTGTTGCCACGTAGACACACATACTGTACCAAACTCACTGCCACTGATTTGTACTGTAGTTTGTTTTGTTTTTGATGCAGTAAATGTTCTTTGATACTTCTGAGGGACGCTGGTTTCTGGGTTTCAGACAACTCTATGGACTTTCCTGATTGTTGCATATTTAATCCGCTGTGGTTTGTTTTCACACTGGCTGTACTGTCATCCACGGTAACAGGAAACACAGCAGGACGTGTGTGTGTGTGTGTGTGTGTGTGTGTGTGTGTGTGTGTGTGTGTGTGTGTGTGTGTGTGTGTGTGTGTGTGTGTGTGTGTGTGTGTGTGTGTGTGTGTGTGTGTGTGTGTGTGTGTGTGTGTGTGTGTGTGTGTGTGTGTGTCTTTCACCGCCAGGACTCCTTGTTGAGATCTGTATACGAACACAAATAAACATTTGCCATCATTGCGTATCGCTGCATAGTAGAGTTCTCAAACTCTGCCCGACCCGACATTGTAGGGCCATAATACTCATAATGTCACTGCCATTATGAGTCTGGCTTTTGTTAAAGGTAATGAAGGCAACTTTTCAGCTAAAAATCCAAATGGATATATAGCTGTATATGTTTTGCCTTTTCCCCTCTATGTTGCTTCTACTTTACTTGCTTCGACTTGCTTCGTTACGTGCTACGTTACTTGCTTCGTCCTGCAGACGGTGCAGAACGTTGTCAACGAATCATGAAAACAAAACATCCGTCGGGCTCAGGAAAGGCGGTGCTAATTTGTGAGGATGGGGAGGGGAGTTGTGTGGGGTGAGGCATCGTTTTAGCCAATCACAGCACAGCAGTCTCCAGCAGATTGATAATGAGCCAATAGAGTGGAGGTGAGGTGGAGTTATAGATTGTGTTTTTAAACAGATCTGTTTACAAACACAGTGTTTGTACACTAAAGTTGTCTGTATTACCTTTAACCAAGCTAATTTGTCTCTGTAATCCTACAGTTTAAAGGCAGGTGATAGATAAAAAACGTCGCCCGATATCAGCGACGGCGACGGTCATTACCGTAAATTCTCGCTTAGAATGGCATGCAAAATGAGTACCGTAAACGACAGTGCTGTGGTGCACTGAAAAAAATAGCATGTTGGAGGAAGAAGTGGGACGGAACTAGGAACCAAACTGTGCCAAATGGTTTCGGGTCGAGGGCAAAAAAAGCAGCACTTGACTCTGATTGGTTATCCCCGGCCAAACGTCGGCCGATTTGGCCGATTTGGCCGAAAAGCTCGCCAGTTTTTATCTTTCCGGGCGACGTCGCCCGTTCTGCTGCTGTCGCCCGAATCGGCGGCTCCCATAGACAAATAATGGATGTCGGGCGACGACGCTTTATCATCCCCGCCGTTAAAACGTAGGGTAACACTTCGACAGACACTATAATCAATATTAACTCTGGTCACAACTGTATTTATTTTGTTCTTATTTGTTTGTCCTTACAAAACATTGATAGTAGTTATCATACATAATATATGTTACATGAAAAAAATGGAGTAAAAAAAAATAAAACATCCTGAGATTCATAGGATTGACAGTGGTAATATTTACACCATTTACATCATTATCCTGATTATCAGACTGGAGTAAAATTGTCCGCCGTCTGTGAGATTTCAATGTGGAGGGGTTTCAAAACAACACAAAGCTGAGGTTGTTTTCAATCAATTTTCATTTTTTAAGCCCCTTGAGAGTTACATTATTGTTACACATCTTAATTACACCTTTTGCAAGAAGAATACACAACTATAGGATGTAGAATAATTGTTAGTATTTTGATAAATGTTTGCCAAAAGCATGGAATGGGAGGCAAAAATGTGAACCAACTACAACATAATACCGTATAGTTTTGTTTCTGAGAGGACAAATGTCGTCATGTGCCATCGTAACTGAATAAATAGCGGTCCTTGGTATGAAAACCACTGCTCTTTCATGATCATTTATAAGCGGCTGTCCAAAAGGGGAAAGAAAGGGGAAAAACCAGAAATCAGAACAATAACATGTATATACCGATAGTACAGTACAATGCTGCTCTTTTAGAATCTCATTATCAGCAGTGATGGGCAGTAACTTGTTACAAGTAGCTAAGCTACATAGCTTAACTACATTTTCCTGTAACTTGTAGTGTAGCTTACTACAATTTTCTGGGGATAGCTTGTTGTAGTGTGTAGCTTAGCTACATTTTTACAAGAGTAACAAGTAGTGTAGCTTACTACATTACTACATTTTCAATGGGTAGAATTTATTTGTATACCACCTGTCATGACAAAATGCAGCTCTAAGTGCTTTACAGACGCGAGGATGAAAAAGGAAAAAAGCAAGACAAAACAAACAACATATTACTGTATGTTTAGAATGTTGTACATTAAGTTGAAACATATTAGTGTTGATGAAGCAAGCTACTTTTGTTATGTAGCTTGTAGTGTAGCTTGCTACACTTTTCTGGGGAGAGTAGTAAGTAGTGTAGCTTACTACATTTTCCTGGGGATAGCTTGTAGTGTGGCTTAGCTACATTTTTTCCAGAGTAACAAGTAGTGTAGCTTACTACATTTTCCCAGTAACTTGTTCCCCAAACACTGATTTGTGGGTCACAAACCAACACTCTAGTAAAACCTTTCCTTTGTCGCATAGAGATTTCTAAACCTATTAAAAAAATGAATGTAAAGTAATTGTAAATATTTGAAAACAAACAAATCTTAGAAAATCCATAAATAAAAATAATAAGAAGTACAATGCGGTAGGCCTAGTGAAAATATAAGCTGATCTGTATGTAAGCTTGCGGCGTGAGTAGGAAAGCGGCATGGCTAGAGGTCCATATAGATCTTGTAGATCAGTGGTTTTCAACAGGTGGTCCGGGGACCACCAGTGGTCCCTGGGGGGGTTCCAGGTGGTCCCCCGGCTAAGTTGTTTAACCAGATGTAACTCTTGGGAACGTAAAAATGAAACCAAATGGACCCTTGTTTCATTGTTACACTCTCAAGAGTTAAAATATTCATCATGTTGATCAGTATGTTTGACTGTTTTGTTTCCACAAATCCAGCCTGGATGGAATTGTGGACAAAAGCAAAAGAAATCTTTAGTTTTGGGGTTTCTGTGGTGCTTAATGTCCTCAAATGGTGGTCTGTGGCTGAAATAGTGAGTAATTGGTGGGCCCTGGTATGAAAAAAGTTGTTCTAGATCTATATATATATATATATATATATATATATATATATATATATATATATATATATATATATATATATATATATATATATAGATCTTCTCTGTCTGTAGCGTGACGTTCCAGTTCACCTCCTGGACATGACACTATACAGCAGGGCTTGACACTAACACTTGCCCGCTTGCCCGGGGCAAGTAAAAAAAAAATGGTGGGGCAAGTGAAGACTGCTACTTGGTTGCCCGATCGGGCAAGTGTGCAACTTAGTGCACTATAACACAACAAGATAAATTTGTCTTGAAGGCGGTCATTGCACTCTGCCTCTGTGTCTTTCCCTGCTTTCTAGATATCTCTACCCATCTCTCTCCCAGGTCCATTTGGTTCCAAACTATCATTTTGCTGGGGTCAGGGACCACTGGGTCTGTGACCACTATGGGCTAATTAAGATGATGAATTTTAACTCTTGAGAGTGTAAAAATGAAATAATGAATGTAAAATAATTGTAAATATTTGAAAACAAACAAAACTTAGAAAATCCACAACGCATTTCATTTTCATTTTTTTCATTTTTACGTTCTCAAGAGTTACATCTGGTTAACCAACTTAACTGGGGACCACCTGGAACCCTCTCAGGGACCACTGGTGGTCCCCGGACCACCTGTTGAAAACCCCCTGGTTTACACTGTGTTCCAACTTATTATGCAAATCATGTTTTTGTTTGATTTTCCAACATATTTGATTCAAATGATGATCAGCATAATTTTCAAGTCATTAGCTGTCAATTTATATTTCAAATGTTATTGAACAAACCTCCTAATGAAAACAGAATTTAGAAAATAAATTAAAAACTTGGAACAGTGCGTTTCGCACTGTTCCAGATTATTATGCACATCATAGTTTCAAGACATTTTCCAGTTTGTAAAGAACTGAAAATAGTAATTTGTTGAATTCATAGCAATAAGGAGGTCATATGTACTGGGAAACAAAAGCTATTTCAATCCAAAACATGTTAACAGGTCCAATTACATGTTAACACGGGACCCCTTGTTTGATAGCAGCTTGTGTCCATAAAACTTGTGAGTTTATGAAGAGTTTCTGCTTGAATGTCTTTGCAGGATGTCGGAACAGCCTCCCAGAGTTGCTGTTTGGATGTAAACTGCCTCCCACCCTCATACTGTAGACGAAGACCAATTTTCAAACAGTCTTGTTCACTGATGAGTGCCGTCCAACAAGGCTGCGACGTCAGCAAGGAGGTGGTGGAGTCATGTTTTGGGCCGGAATCCTAGGGAAAGATCTGGTTGGCCCCTTTAGGGTCCCTGAAGGTGTGAAAATGACTTCTGCAAAGTATGATGAGTTTCTGACTGACCACTTTCTTCCACGGTACAAAATGGAAGAATCATGCTTTCTGAAACAAAATCATCTTCAAGCACGACAATGCACCATCTCATGCTGCAAGGAATACCTCAGCTTCATTGGCTGCTATGGGCATAAAAGGGGAAAAAAAATCATGGTGTGGCCCCCACCCCACCCCCCCTGACCTCAATCCTATTGAGAATGTCTGGAGCATCCTCGAGCGAAAGATCTAAAGGGGCCGACCAGGTCTTTCCCTAGGACTCCGGCCCAAAATATGACTCCGTCACCTCCTTGCTGACGTCGCAGCCTTGTTGGGACATGGTGGCCAAACTGGCCATGCACCAACCATCCACTACTCCATCCATCTGGACCATCCAGGGTTGCACGGCACTCATCACTGAACAAGACTGTTTTGAAAAATGTGCAGTATGATGGTGGGAGGCAGTTTACATCCAAACAGCAACTCTGGGAGGCTGTTCTGACATCCTGCAAAGACATTCAAGCAGAAACTCTCCATAAACTCAAGCTGCTATCAAACAAGGGGTCCCATGTTAACATGTTACTGGACCTGTTAACATGTTTTGGATTGAAATAGCTTTTTTCCCAGTACATATGACCTCCTTATTGCTATGAATTCAACAAATTACTATTTTCAGTTCTTTACAAACAAGAAAATGTCTTGAAACTATGATGTGCATAATAATTTGGAACACTGCGAAACGCACTGTTCCAAGTTTTTAATTTATTTTTTAAATTCTGTTTTCATTAGGAGGTTTGTTCAATAACATTTGAAATATAAATTGACAGCTAATGACTTGAAAATTATGCTGATATCATTTGCATCAATTATGTTGGAAAATCAAACAAAAACATGATTTGCATAATAAGTTGGAACACAGTGTAAAGCACCCAGGTAGGAAGTATACTTTAATGCAAAATTTACAATATATATTTTGGGGGGCAAGTGACCATGACCTGAGGGCAAGTAGAACCTGACTTGCACTTGCCTGATAGGCAAGTGCCTCCGAGACCTTAGTGCAGTATGTCACAGGGATTCACCCCAATCCAACCCTTGGTGCCAAGCAGGGAGGCATCGTGGGTCCCATTTTATTTTATTAAGAGTTTTTGGTATGATCCGGTCCGGGAATCGAACCCCAGCGATCCCAGTCTCAGGGGAGTCACTTCTGTCCTGTAGGTAGTGGCAGCTTCAACGCTGAACCACCCTTCTGGGGGCGTTCTGTGTCACTAGTTCGATTCCCAGGCAGTAAGTCGTACGTAATGTCTCTTTTGGGTTTCGCCTTCCGAAAAGTTTGTGAACCAACGCCATTGTTTCAGTCTATGTACATTAAAGGTTTAGACTCAGTGATTTAACTTCATTTATTTTTCTTGTTACCTTCCTAGAAAGGACCATTGGTAACCAAATGGACCCTTATAGATCTGTAACTCTTGAGAGCGTAAAATTAAACCAAATCGACCCGTAAGGGTACATTTGGTTTAATTTTACACTCTCAAGAGTTGAATTATATTTAAACATCTGAGTTAAGAATCTATCCATTTAGAAAATAGAAGAATTGCTATTTTAACCAACATTTTGTCAGTTTATTTCTCCTAAATTAGTCTGAGAGACTAAATTCAACATCAAACGGTGATCCTCCTCCGTGGCTAAAATGCAGAATAAATAGTGGGCCTTGATATGAAGGTGGTTTGAGAACCCATGCACTGCTCTAGTGCATTCTAGTGCACTTTGGAAGAACTGCCACTAGACTAGTGCATTTTGGATTTTGGCAGTTAGCAACACTGCACTTCCCTCCCTCCTTCCCTCACTGTAGAGTGCGTGCATGGGCACATCTTGCTCTCTCACGGCGATGTGGAGATGATCCTCTTCAGTTTGATCAGCTCCTGGCTGGTGAGGTGAAGCACAGCTGAGGTGGGAGGAGCTCCCATCATCTCTGCCCTGTCCCTGTCTCTGTCCTGATGGCTGCTGTCGCCGTAGGGCGGCGGCGATCTGGCCGGACCGCCGCCTCCGCTGTAGCCGCTGTGCTGCGGCGCCAGGAGGAGGTGTGATCCCTGGTGGACTTTCATCTGAACGGGGAGCAGGCTCTCCCTGATGTCTGGGCTGTGACGCATGTGCCAGCCGTTAGCCGCGCTAGCCTTGAAGCTGTCGTAAGGCTTGCTGACGCTAGTAGTGCCGCCGCCGTCCGGCCTGTCCCAGCGGTACACACAGCTGTGGTCTTTGGCGAACGCTGGCGCGTGGTGCTGCAGCGGAGGCGGCCTGTAGCCGCCGGCAAAATGGCTCCCAGCGGCAGGGACTCCTCTGGCGTACGGATGAGCCGCGGCGTGCGGCGGTAGCACGGCGGCGTGCGGCGGTAGCACGGCGGCGCTCCTGTGCTGCTTGCGGCTCAGGTCCTGGATGGCTGAGATGCCGTCCTTATCGCCGGCGTTGGAACTGGGGAACTGGTCTGAACCTGAACCGTACCACGGAGGCCTGCCTGGCCTGCCGTCCGCCTCTGGAGTCAGAGGAGGAGGAGGAGGAAGAGGAGGAGCGGGCGTGGGGAGCTGTAGAGGAGCGGCGTGCCTCAGGGCTGCTGCGTTGGGCCTGCAGTGTTTGAAGAGGTTCTGTAGGAGAGACAGCGGAATCTGGATCTCCATCTTTCCCTGGTTGTGGTTGTTGTTGTTGTTGTGGCCGTCTCTTAGCGGTGCTGACGGCGGGGGGCTGGGCACTAGTCCAACGCGGCCGTCTGTGTCGCGCTGTGCCCTGGAGCTAGCCTTGGGACTCTGCTGCTGCTCCGTGGAGTCTTGGCCGCCCAGAGCCCAGCCTTTAAACTGTGGCCTGTTGTTGGGCGAGGAGCAGGGAGCAGCCTGGGTCATGCTGGCCAGGACAGCATCCAGCCCCTTGCAGCTCATGGGTGACGGTGTGAGATCGCTGGACATGCCGGTGGGTGTGGGCGGGAGCGAGGACGTGAGGTTGATGATGTCGTCGCCTGCACCTGCACCGTCTCCGTCGCCGCCGCCGCCGCCGCTCGGGGGAAACGGATGCAGCGTGAACGAGGATGAGGAGGCGGAGGAGGAGGAGGTGTACTTCCCCAGATGGTCGCCGTCATCCTCGTCATCATCTTCTTCCTCCTTGTCCTGGTGCGTTTCGCACTGCAGCGCGTCGTCGTCGACGTTGTTGTTGTTGTTGTTGTTCTTGGCCAGGCCTTTGGGCGGGTACAGCGGAGACGGCTTGTTCAGGAACTTGGGCGTCTTGCTGCTGCTGGCCGGACGATGAGGAGACATGAAGGAAGAGGCCGGGTTGAGGCTCATGGCGTCGGGGTTGGAACCTTTCACGCTCAGGTTCAGAGGCTCCACCAGGCCAGACGAAGACTTGTACTGCTCAGCCAGGAAGCGCAGCTTGTCCAGAGGGTTGTCTCCTGTCTCCTGTGGGACGCTGTGGGGAGGAGGAGGAGGATGGGGAGGAGGGGAGGAGGAGGACGACGGCTCGTATGGGAGGTCTGCAGGGCGAGGAGGAGGAGGAGGAGGAGGAGGAGGAGCGAGCGGAGACATGTACGGAGACAGGACTGGCTGGCCAGGAGGGTAGTAGTGAGGAGGGTAGTGGGCCGGTCCGGGGACCACCCTCAGGTGAGCGTCGGACGGGAAGCGAGGGTTCTGTAGCGCAGGGGGGGGGGGGGGGGGGGGGGGGGGGTGGGTTGGGGGGGGGGGATAGAACAGAGTGCGTTGAGATGGAGGCAGATCCTGAGTGATTCTCAAGCCTTTTAAACTCTCAGATCAGAGAGCTGCCGGGATTATTGAAAACACTAATTAAGGCCTAGATTTTTAATCACCGCTAAACTCCTTATCCCTTGACTTCTTTGCCTTTTTTAAAACTATTTAAAAAAAAAAAAAAAAATCAATAGTTAAATTGGCCAGTCAGTAGATTGGCACGTTGAACTATTCCAAAAATGTTTTTCAAAATGGTAAAAAAGGGATAAAAGGGTTTGGGATAAGGGGTTTAGTGTGTAACGAAAATGGAGCCCTAAGGCCCTAACCCTATGAACGTGGCGCACGCAGTGTTGCCAACTTGGCACATTTGTCGCTATATTTAGCGCTTTTTCAGACACCCCTAGCGCCAAAATTAATGAAAAACTCCTGGTGGAAAATCTAGTGCTTTTTGGCTGGTGAGTTGGGGTGAAATTGATTGACAGGCGCCAGAGATAAAACCCTCATTTTTCACCATTCCTCCTCCTATGACAGTGGTTTTCAACCAGTGGTCCCCAGGCTAAATGATGGATAGTTGGTTAACCAGATGTAACTCTTTGAGAGCGTAAAAATGAAACCAAATGGACCCGTAAGGGTCAAGAGTTAAAATATTCATCATCAGCCCAAGTCTACACAACTAGAGAATGTAGAAGATTAATGGTCATTTAATGGTCATATTCCATTCCAGGCAAGCATCTAGTGCATTCTAGTGCATTTTGGAAGTGCCACTAGTGCATTTTGGATTTTGGCAGTTGGCAACACTGGGCGCACGCACAAAAATGAGCGTAGAACTTCCAGAATTCCCGCATTGTTGGACATGTATCATATCATTCCAGGCTTGAGCGTGAAGTTGAACCCACGCCCGCACGAACCCTGCGTCGGGTTGAGTGCTGTCGTAGGATTTGTCCTCACCTGTTTTTTTCTGTCCTAAAAAAGCAGTTGAGTTATTGTCTGTCTGCTGACAGAAAAGTTACGTATTCACTCCTAATAGCTATAAAACTTAACTTGCGTGTTGCACAAATTCAGTGGAGCGAGCCGATACCAAATGGAGAAGGGTAATATTTTGTATTTTTTCCAAGGGGCCAAATGAGAAACATAAAATATTGTGGAGGGCCAAGACTAAAGGCTGAACTAAAGTCTGCATAATATTAATTTAATTTCAAGACGGAAGTAAGAGTAAGACCAAACTTTTTGACACCAGGGCCCTCTATTTATTCAGTATTTGAGCCACGGAGGACCACCCTTTGATGACATTTTAGCCCCACAGATACTAGGCTCACAATGCCAGGCTGGATTTGGGAAACAAAACGGGCAAACATAGATTAAAAAAATAACCATTCTTTTACATTATGGGATTGTGTAGATTTTAGGTAATTCAGATTTCTACGCTCTCAAAGAGTTACATCTGGTTAAACAATGCTCCATATTTAACTTGCAACTCTCTCAAGGACCACTGGTGGTCCCCGGGCCGGTCAGAGTCAGCCAAAGGGCCGCATTTGGCCCCCGGGCCGCATAATGCCCAGGGATGCAGTATACCATTATACATACATACATACATACATACATACATACATACATACATACATACATACATACATACATACATACATACATACATACATACATACATACATACATACCATTATACATACAGTATGCCTTACGTTATGCTATATTCATTAGACATTACATATGCCTGCAGGCAGAAGGCAGCAACATTCAGGCAGCTGAAATATTTACATCAAGTCAGACATTGGTAGGAAGTGAATGATTACAGGTTACTGCTCAGACCTCTGTTATTATTATTTTAGTGCATCTTTTATGAGCGTCGGAGGTGCGTCAGGCTGCAATACGGTCGTTTGCGTGTCGAGAGGACTTTTAGAATGACTCAAGAACGATGTAGGCGAGCAGTAAAAAAAACATGTGTCCTTCTGTAACTACTAGAGCCGGTGAATGATTAAAAAATTTAATCATATTAATCACAGCTTCAAAATTAATTGAATCATGATTTAATCATCACCATTCGAACTATGTCCAAAGTATGCCTGTTTTCCTTTGAATATTTAGAAAAGAAAAAGATCTCTTTATTTCTTAAAATATTTATCAAAACAGGTGATCTACAAGCCATCTTGGTTAACCAGATGTAACTCTTGAGAATGTAAAAATGAACATTTGGTTTCATTTTCACACTCTCAAGAGTTAAAATATTCTTCATCTGAATTAGCACCGCTTAATTAAGAATCTAGATAAAGCCTAGAATTGTGGACAAAACCAAAAGAATTCTTTAGTTTTAGGTCTTTAGCTTGAAAATGTAATCAAATGGTGGTCCGTGGCTCAAATGCTGAATAAGTGGTGGTCCCTGGTATCAAAAAGGTTGAAAACCCCCTGCTCTAAAGGTGAATCTCTGAATCAAGGTTGTGAAAACCACTGTTTTTTAAAAGGATCCCTGGCTAATATGCCTTAAAAATACTTGCCTTTGTAGTGTATCTGCTTAGAAACACACAGGTAGTTTTTATATACATTCAGATATAGGCTCACACATGTTACACGACAACAACATGTTTTGCAAACACATTCCTGCATGTCTAATGTGTTCAGACACCTCATTGAAATTCTGTAGCATTAAGGAAGGGTCCTGGTTTGCTCCCACATGTGGGGGTTGTCTAAGGTCTTGGGACCGCCTGAGCCGTGGCCTGCTATTGTCTAAGATTAAGAAAGGGGCCATGGGAAGACTTCACATTGACGTATAGGTTTGGCGTGCACGCCCACGTGCACGCACAGGCAGCACATACACACATATTGATACGCACATGCAGCACACACACAACAGCACCAGACGCACACACATCAGCGTGTCACACGTACACACTATGTTTAAGGATGCTATAAATACGATCACCAAATATTGTACTGGGTCCAATGCTGCGGGTCTGCTGAGGGATGGCTGCCCGGATTCAGATTGGAACCTGTCTCTGTATGTAAGTTTGAGCTGTTCATTACCTCTCTTTGATAAATAAATATACTCTGATAATTGACAACATTGTCCTCCTGGTTTTATTGGTTATTATATATGTTTATATGCCACACTTTCAACAATTAATATATGCACATAAAAACACCCTCAATACTTTATTTATTTCATAAATAGAGAATCTTTCACTCAATAGGAGGTGCTCCGGTCGCAGGATGATGATGTCACATGAGCATGTTCATCCATATATTCCATAGAGCTAGATCACACAAGGACATGTGACATCATCATCCTGCGCCAGGAGCAGTTCCTGTTGAGTGAAATATTCTCTATTTATGAAAGAAATAAGATGCCAATGGTGTTTTTATTTGTTTATTTTAGTTATATAGGGAAAGTATAATGTTTTAAGCGATGTTTGTCTTATTCAGTGTTGCCAACTTGGCGCAAGAGATAAAACCCTCGTTTTTCACCATTTCTCCTCCTATGATAGTGGTTTTCAACCAGTGGTCCCCAGGCTAAATGATGGACAGCTGGTTAACCAGATGTAACTCTTTGAGAGCGTAAAAATGAAACCAATGGACCCGCAAGGGTCCATTTGGTTTCATTTGGTTTCATTTTTACGTTTGATTTTTACACCCTCAAGAGTTAAAATATTCATCAAGTGAATTAGCCCAACTTAGTCTATCCAACTATAGAATGTAGAAGATTAACGGTCATTTGGATGATTTGATCTGTATGTTCCAGACGAGCATCTAGCGCATTCTAGTGCATTTTGGAAGTGCCACTAGTGCATTTTGGATTCTGGCAGTTGGCAACACTGGTCTTATTAGACAGAGAGTGTCATCCTCTCACCCGGTGCAGAAGGAAGGTCCTGCGCTTGGTGGCGGCTCTCTGAGGGTCTTCCTCGGGGCATCCTGCGGCGTAGGGGAGGCTCTTGGACAGGTAGGGGTGGTGGGGGTGGTGGGGGTGGAGAGGAAGGTGGTGTGGGTGATGTGGGTGGTGGTGGTGGTGGTGGTGGTGAGGCAGGCCGTGGATCAGGTCTGCTCCTTTCACGTGACATTCATACGGCAGCAGCAGCCTGGGGAAAGGAAATGACACAAAACGCTTAATCAAACCAACCGATCATGAGTATACTAGGAGCTTACCCGTTTGAATATATGAATACCAAAATACTGTATGTACGGTAATGTGAGGAATGTGTGTGGCTGTTTGAATTGCTTGCAATGTTAAAGGAGAATTCCGGTCTAAGAGGGTTTCCTACCTGAATTTCGAGTTGTTAGAACCCAATACAGGTGGTCCAGGTGTCGGCTTGTATAAATACGTTGTTTTGCGGGGACCCCCTACCCCTCCGTAGGCTTATAGCGGGGCCGACGGGCGTTGCTCAAATTCGCCTATTTCCAGCGCAAAAAAGTGCTTTTTTTCGCTATGTATCGATTCCTCGTGCTTTCTATGTTATTATGAGCAACTAACTCTGCAGCATAGTAGCCGCATTGTACGTCTTTTGCCGTAAAGCAGAACTGCTGAGACTGGAAGTGGCGAAATCCAACTGCGCCCTCGACCGGGGGCGCCCGCCCGTTTTCAGAAACGGGCCCTCCCTCCCTCCTTCCCTCCCTCTCTCCTTCCCTCCTTCCCTCCCTCCCTCCCTCCCTCCCTCCTTCCCTCCTTTCCTCCATCCCTCCCTCCATCCATCCTTTCCTCCACCTCTGAAAACGGGCGGGCGCCCCCGGTCGAGGGCGCTGTTGGATTTCGCCACTTCCAGTCTCAGCAGTTCTGCTTTACGGCAAAAGACGTACAATGCGGCTACTATGCTGCAGAGTTAGTTGCTCATAATAACATAGAAAGCACGAGGAATCGATACATAGCGAAAAAAAGCACTTTTTTGCGCTGGAAATAGGCGAATTTGAGCAACGCCCGTCGGCCCCGCTATAAGCCTACAGAGGGGTAGGGGGTCCCCGCAAAACAACGTATTTATACAAGCCGACACCTGGACCACCTGTATTGGTTCTAACAACTCGAAATTCAGGTAGGAAACCCTCTTAGACCGGAATTCTCCTTTAAGCGGGTGGAAAAATTGAATGTACCAATAAATGCGTCATTAAACAAGGATGTGTTAATTTGAAAAAAGGGCTTTGTCACTCTCTTCAGGATATTATAGTGAACGGCCATGTGAAATTTCACAGCGATTGGTGCAGCCAGCGAGGAGTTATGGCCGTTTCACACATTCATTCATTCATTCATTCATTCATTCATTCATTCATTCATTCATTCATTCATTCATTCATTCATTCATTCATTCATTCATTCATTCATTCATTCATTCATTCATTCATTCAGACATTTCCTTAGTTATAGTATGGATGAACTCATGGCATCCAGTGTAGCCAGCACATTTGTCGCTATATTTAGATTTTTTTTTTTCAGACCTTTCCCCCACATATAGCGCCAAAATTAGTGAAAAGCTCCAGGCGAAAAATCTAGTGCTTTTTTTTCTGGTGAATTGAAGCGAAATTGGTCAACAGGCGCCACCTACTTCTCATAGTGTCTGCGGGTGCAAGTCGCTGCGCTGGTGCTGCGAGGGTTCCCCCCCAACGTGTTGTACACCTGCTTCCACATCTGCTGAGCTGTCACCTGGTACAGAGGAGAATACATGGACTTAGAGTTAGTTTCACCTGGTACAGAGGAGAATACATGGACTTAGAGTTAGTTTCACCTGGTATAGAGAATACATGGACTTAGAGTTAGTTTCACCTGGTATAGAGGAGAATACATGGACTTAGAGTTAGTTTCACCTGGTATAGAGAATACATGGACTTAGAGTTAGTTTCACCTGGTATAGAGGAGAATACATGGACTTAGAGTTAGTTTCACCTGGTATAGAGAATACATGGACTTAGAGTTAGTTTCACCTGGTATAGAGGAGAATACATGGACTTAGAGTTAGTTTCACCTGGTATAGAGAATACATGGACTTAGAGTTAGTTTCACCTGGTATAGAGGAGAATACATGGACTTAGAGTTAGTTTCACCTGGTATAGAGGAGAATACATGGACTTAGAGTTAGTTTCACCTGGTACAGAGGAGAATACATGGACTTAGAGTTAGTTTCACCTGGTACAGAGAATACATGGACTTAGAGTTAGTTTCACCTGGTATAGAGGAGAATACATGGACTTAGAGTTAGTTCAGGGGTCAGCAACCTGCGGCTCAGGAGCCGTATGCGGCTCTAGAACACAGCCCTAGTGGCTCCCTGGATGTAGCATTATTACATACACACACTGGGGTGATCCGCACCAAAGTAATATAAACATTTCAGTCACCCAAAACGCGTTGCGCTGTCTGACAGTTGCCAGTTAAAGTAGCACTTGGCCATGTCAAAAAAGCCCAGCAGTTATCAGAGGTGGAGCTTTCAATCTGAACCACCCATTTTCAAAGGTTTACTCAGTTTATTATGTCATTAATGTACCTTAGAGATGTTGTGTGGACTAGAAATTGAGTTCTGTAAAACTCCTTTATTTTTTTTAGAAACTCGTGTTTCACCATGTTAATGATTTTTCTTTGAGGACCTTTTTTCTGAGAGTGTGCAAATGTGAGAGCAAATGTGAGAGCAAATGTGAGAGTGTGCAAATGTGACATTTGGACCCTGGCGGGTCCATTTGGTTCACATTTGCACACTCTCAGGAAAAAAAAATAATAAAATGTGGCTCCAAACAGATTTTGAATTTAATTTGGGGTCGAAAATGGCTCTTTCAACATCTTGGGTTGCCGACCCCTGGGTTACTGTAG
Source organism: Benthosema pterotum (assembly GCA_039105355.1). Taxonomy (NCBI): domain Eukaryota; kingdom Metazoa; phylum Chordata; class Actinopteri; order Myctophiformes; family Myctophidae; genus Benthosema; species Benthosema pterotum. The sequence continues at coordinate 46,191,175 of CM076985.1, forward strand.
TTTAAACCTGGTATAGTGGAGAGTACATAACCACCCCATCATGAATACCATGATCCCTGCTGTGTAGCATTACAAGAACAAAAACGCCTGCTGTACACCTTTTAGCAGATATAAATCATGTGGTTTTAATATGCAGTATATAGAGTTTTACCTGATGGTATCCACCCAAGTCTTTCACCGTCTTGTACATCACATACAAATCAACTGAAAACATAAAAAAGAAAAGCATAATTGGTATTGTGTATTCAATTCTACAGTAATTTCTTTTTTTCCCCCTTGCCTAGTAAAGTCCCCAAATCGACACTAGTGGTTCACAACTTTTTATTTTATTTTTTTTCCCCCCCAGAATAAGGGTCCACTTACAGGTAATCTACCGGTTAAAAGGTAGGGGAAGTGATTATAAATTCATGGTGTAGTACCAGCCTGGTGCACTAGGGGCGTCCAACAGTAGCTACACTATGTGAACCTGCTGCTCGCTCCTGATTGGAGGAGAATTGGTGGTGACCTGGGGAACTTTTATTAGCTCCTCTGCTAACGTGGGGGAGGGGGAAACTCCATATGTGGTTTCCACACCTTATAATAGAGCATTTTAACAGAAAAAAAAATATTTTTTGGGTGATATCTGACAAAAGTGAAATCACTTCCCCTACCTTTAAGGGACCACCCAGGGTCGCTTGGGGACCACTTCTGGAGACCACTTGGTCGACAGGCCGTTTGCATTTTAGTCCAGTAATAATGTCATTTTACCTTTTAACTAAAGGCAAAAAAAGCAACCTCAGCTGAATTTGTATCTTCAGTATATCCTAAATAACAGATAAAAAGTTGCCTGGAATTGTCTGAGGGGAAAGCTTTGAAAATGGCATTTACAGTATGTCCACCATTGACATATTGTATTGAAGGCAAATATTTTCTAAATTTCATTGTGCTTTAAGTAGCACAGTGACATATCAAACTAGAGAGTTTTCATGATGCTGAATCCATTCTTGGCATTAGTTTTGCACAAAGTCACTGATTGGGTGAAATCTCGCCATAACAACTTAGCCTAAATGTTTTGACCTCAGCACATTTGTCGACACGGTAACCCAAGGAAGATTTCTTTTAGGCAAAACTAATGCTAAGAATGGATTCAGCAAACTCTCTAGTTTGATATGACACTGTGCTATTTAAAGCACAATGAAATTTAGAAAATATTTGCCTAAAATACAATGTCAATTGTGAACATACTGTAAATGCCATTTTCAAAGCTTTCCACTCAGACAATTCAAGGCAACTTTTTATCTGTTATTCAGGATATATTGAAGATACATGTTACACTATACCCGTTGTGATATATATGATCTGGAGATTATGTATAGATCACAGTCATTGGGAGGGTATTGTTGATGTTGTAAAGTTGGTTTAAACTTGGGCACTAAAGTGAAGTTATAGACCTATAGGCCTACATATATGTAACTACAGTTCATATAAAGCAGCCCATGCTCAGTCACACAGCCTTAGCCAGGCTCAGCCCTGAATCAGCACCTTAAAAATACTACCTTATTTTTTCTTTGTGATTCAAGGACTGGCTTCCTTGCCTTTGGGGCCGTTTTTGTCGGTTGGAAATCCATGCCCAGCACCTGATTGGCCAACAGCCCTGTCACTCACTTTGTTTCACTTTATTCTTTAAAGAAGCGTCAGGTTTTAGGTTTTTTAAACATCATCATCGGACATATTTTACTGCTTTTGTTCACATGCTAGTAACGCTCGTCGGCTGTGTTTGTTTAGTTAGCAACCGGGCTAACACATTAGCATAATAATGACAACAACATCAAGGTTTTCATTTTTACGCTCTCAAGACTCTCCATCATTTAGCCCGGGGACCATCTGGAACCCTCTCAAGGACCACTGGTGGTCCCCGGACCACCTGTTGAAAACCACTGTCTTATAGCATCAGATAAACTGGTTGTGTTGATGTGTAGAATCCTCTGTGCCGATGTAAGAGGATCTGCAGACTACAGGCATTCCTACATGATGCTCTACTGTCTGTCTGGGATAATTGCTATATAGTTAGTTATACAGTCGCCACGTGGAGGAGACGCTCGCTGCATACTCTATTTATATTTATAAATATATATATACTAAATAATATATCCTGGATGATAATAATATATCCTGTTCAGACCCATGCTGTAACTACTGTTGTTTGGCTTCAGGAATGAGTCGTTAAATGTAATGTATGGGTGACCAGACGTCCCTCTACTTTGTTGTTAATGTAATGTATGGGTGACCAGACGTCCCTCTACTTTGTTGTTAAATGTAATGTATGGGTGACCAGACGTCCCTCTACTTTGTTGTTAATGTAATGTATGGGTGACCAGACGTCCCTCTACTTTGTTGTTAAATGTACTGTATATGGGTGACCAGACGTCCCTCTACTTTGTTGTTAAATGTACTGTATATGGGTGACCAGACGTCCCTCTACTTTGTTGTTAAATGTACTGTATATGGGTGACCAGACGTCCCTCTACTTTGTTGTTAATGTAATGTATGGTATATGGGTGACCAGACGTC
>CM076985.1:46196224-46198724 GCA_039105355.1 Benthosema pterotum
TAGTGGTGACACAGCTGTAGTTAGTTAGTAGCAGTAGTAGTGGTTCACATCATTTCAAATAGAAGCACTTTAATTTGAAATATCTTGGGTTGTTTTGCATGGCATCGTGTTTGGGGGGGGCGGACTGGGTATTTAGGGGGGCATTGCCCCTGATGTAAAAACTGCACATATTATTGATGCAGCTGTGCGCAGTGCAGCATGCACAAACTGCACATATCATTGATGCAGTGCGGCGTGCATAAACTGCACATATCATTGATGCAGCGCGGCGTGCACAAACTGCACATATCATTGATGCAGCTCTGCGCAGCGCAGCATGCACAAACTGCACATATCATTGATGCAGCTCTGCGCAGCGCAGCATGCACAAACTGCACATATCATTGATGCAGCTCTGCGCAGCGCGGCGTGCACAAACTGCACATATCATTGATGCAGCTCTGCGCAGCGCGGCGTGCACAAACTGCACATATCATTGATGCAGCTCTGCGCAGCGCGGCGTGCACAAACTGCACATATCATTGATGCAGCTCTGCGCAGCGCAGCATGCACAAACTGCACATATCATTGATGCAGCTCTGCACAGCGCAGCATGCACAAACTGCACATATCATCGATGCAGCTCTGCGCAGCGCGGCGTGCACAAACTGCACATATCAATGCAAACACTGTTACACTTCCATTCGCACACCCAGAGGAATGTGGACCGACCACAACATTAATACTGGTATAGGAAAAATGCTCTGCCTGGCAAATACTCTACACACATTCTAGAAATGTCTATACAAGCACCAGGGGTTCTCAACGCACACACGCACGCACGCACACACACACACACACACACACACACACACACACACACACACACACACACACACACACACACACACACACACACACACACACAGGGGTGACCAAACAGATCCAAACTGTTCATTTGAGGGACAGAAGTATATTGCATGTGTGAAAGTGCGTTGATAATGCAGTTAGCAATTTATTAAATTCTTGATGTCATATTAAAAAATATACGTATATCAATTCTATCAATTAAAATATATCAAAAACTAGCTGATCTACAAGCTCAAACGCGTCACACTTCGACAGTGCATGTGATGTGGCCTCTGGAGTGAGTGTGGAAATATCTAGTGTCACCAGGGGAATACCGGGGCTATTTGTTAGAAGTTTACTTTAGAAGTACACTGATTTAAAAAATAATATATGCCGTATTGTCCCAAATATAAGACGACTCGTTTATAAGACGACCCTCATTTTTCAAGACCCATTTACAGAAAAAAAGAACATTGAATGTCATATAGCCGCTGAATATAAGATGACTCCATTTTTGGGATATTTCCATTGGGGAAAAAAACATAGTCTTATATTCAGGCCAATAGGGTATATCTTTAATAGCGAAAGTCACAAATTCATTTTTCTCTGCAAGACATTACTCTATAAACCATATCTCAGAAAACACAACCAATATGTCAAAAATTGTAGCTATGATTCTCTGCTTTCACATGACATGATAAAACTAAAATGAGAATTTCCTCAAAGACTCAACCTGGGTGGTGCTGCCTGGGACACATAATATCCTAATTTTCCTTTCATGTTTTCAGTTGATTTGTATAATCTGGATTTACAATAAATAAGTAAAGTTACTTTACTTATTTTACATTACCAAGTGCTTATCGGGTTTAAAGGGGAATTCCACCCATTTTCAACATTTACCTGAGAGGGTACAAATGTGATGTTCCAATGTTCCATTTGTACCCTCTCAGGAAAAAGGGCTCTGAAAGAAAACTCATTGACATGGTGAAATACATCTTGATGATGTCATCAGATGGATTTCACCATGTTAATGATTTTTTTTTTAATTTTTTTTTTTTTAGGAAATACAGAATTGGAGGAACTTTTTTTTATCATGTCCGCACAACATCTCTAAGGTATATTAATGACATATTAAAATGTTGAAAATGGGCGGACATCCCCTTTAATCATAATAGTATTATTTAGGTAGAATTAGATAAATGGATGCTCTGGCCCTTATTAGATGAAATTGACTGATAAACTCACCAAGGTTAACTTTCGGGTGGGTTCCGATTTTAACCCCGTAGACAGGGGCGGATCTAGGCATGGGCATGGGGGGGGGGGGCAATGCCCCCCTAAATGCCCAGTCTGCCCCACCAAACATGCAAAACAACAACCTATTTTAAAATGATGTGAAACACTACTACTGCTACTAACTAACTACAGCTGTGTCACCACTAAACCAACAGCATTTCATCATTGAAAACAGAAAACTCTCGGAGTCAGACCTTTAGCTTTATGCATGCTGCGTGTCTGTTGCAACTTCAACAACAACTGATGTTATTATTGATGCTTTACTTGACTAATAAAAGTCAAGTAAAGCATCAGTCGCTGATGAAGTCGCCCCCATACCATTTTCGCTTGCCCCCCCCCCTCCCCCCAATGGGACATGTTACATCCGCCCCTGCCCCTA
>CM076985.1:46201224-46221224 GCA_039105355.1 Benthosema pterotum
TCTAAGTTGATTGACGGAATGTCACTATAAGACCCCCGATATTATCTTGAGTTGAATTTGACACGTGCTAAGTTAAGTTTGTAATAAGTCTGTAATAAACGGGATGGTATTAAAGTATTTAGTTATCGCATGTTGCTTTTTCAGTTGTTCAGCGTTCAGCTTTCTCGCAAATCGGCTGTTGGACTCGATCGGAACAAGATATGGATTTGTTAAAATTACAGCGTAGTTATGTGTGTGTTTGTGTGTGTGTGTGTGTGTGTGTGTGTGTGTGTGTGTGTGTGTGTGTGTGTGTGTGTGTGTGTGTGTGTGTGTGTGTGTGTGTGTGTGTGTGTGTGTGTGTGTGTGTGTGTGTGTGTGTGTCTACGGCAGCCGACTGGTTAAGTTGTGCATCCATTCCTGGGCCTTTTCTGACTCTCCCTGACTCTGTCTGTCTTCCTTGTGTCTGCTGCCTCTAACTAGCAGCAGACACAAGGTCAGTGGTTTTCAACCTTTTTCATACCACAGAGGATCACCAGTTGATGACTTTTTAGCCTAACAGATGCCAAAACTAAAGATTTATGTTTGCTTTTTGTCCACAATTCCAGGCTGGATTTGGGGAAACCAAACAGTCCAACATACAGATCAAAATGACCATTAATCTTCTACATTCTCCAGTTGTGTAGACTTGGGATAATTCACGTGATGAATAATTTAACTCTTGAGAGTGTAAACATGAAACCAAATGGACCCGCAAGGGTTGCAGCAGCACCGTGCTGCTGCTAGCTTGTAGAGTATAGTATGTATTGGCGGATGGATGTGGATGTATAGATTTGATGAACTAATTAACGTGGATGGATATGTGCGGATAATCAATATGTGGATGAGAAAAAAAGCTTATCTGCTGATCTCTATAGTAAAGGGTAGATAGTAGATAGTTACCCTCACATGTAACAGGTGAAAAGAATGCAGCTTGGACTCCTCATGCATTGAAGGAAGCATGAGGCCAGTCCGCTGCCTCTCTAGGAGGGTGGTTAATATTGTTCAATACACTGTGTGTGTGTGTGTGTGTGTGCGTGTGCGTGTGCGTGTGCGTGTCTATGTGTGCATACTTCTAATCCAGCATTTCGCATGCAATCGAGCATAGTTAAAGGGGAATTCCACCCATTTTCAACTTTTTTTTTTTCAGAGAGCATACAAATGCAACCAAATGAACCCTAACGGCCATTTCAGATCTTTCTTTAACCATATAAATTAATTTAAAATAGTACATGTGCTTCCTTTTTAAATGCATATTCATACCAAGTTTTACCTCTAGGTAGAGTTCTCAACGGGCCTGAAAATTGAGGCCCGGCCCTAACTGGGCCCTAACTGATCAGGCCCAAAGGCCCGGCCCGACCAATTAGCATAGTTTTTAGGCCCGACCCGGCCCTACAATGTCGGGTCGGGCCTGGTGGGGTTTAGGTAGAATTTGAGCACTCTACACAGAGTAAAAGTGAAAATACCAATCAGCACCATCTTCATAAGAGGTAAATACACAGACAGACAGAACAGAACTATTATTTTTATCATAATAAAATAATTCAATATATATTGCTTTTTTCATAGAGCCCTATAGGCCCGATCCAGCCCTACTGATCTACATACATTTTAGGCCCGAGCCCGACCCTAAAATGTCGGGTCGGGCCGGCCTGGTCGGGTTCGGGCAGAGTTTGGGTTTACTACCTCTAGGGTATCCTAATGACATATTAGAATGTTGAAAACGGGTGGACTTCCCCTTTAACCAAAACAAGACTGATAGCAGATAAAGCTACACGGAGGATTGGCCTGTCAATCACTGCTCTGACGTGTTGACATGGTTCAGACATCTATCCTATGTGTTTGGTTTGGCCCATTTGATGAATTATAACAATATTATACACCACTAGTGGTTCCCACACTTTAACTCATGTCAGGGACCGTCAGATGAATATGTATTTGTTCGTGGACCCCCACCAGACAGTGGGTGGTTTGAAATTATTTATTGGAATAATCCCTAATCCTCACACGATATTTCAAATTAAAGTGCTTCTATTTAAAATGATGTGAAACACTACTACTGCTACTAACTAACTACAGCTGTGTCACCACTAAACCAACAGCATTTCATCATTGAAAACAGAAAACTCTCTGAGTCAGACCTTTAGCTTTGTGCATGCTGCGTGTCTGTTGCAACTTCAACAACAACTGATGTTATTATTGATGCTTTACTTGACTAAGAAAAGTCCTGTAACTGAAAATGGTATGGGTGCGGCTTCATCGCCCGTGGCGCGAAGCGACACGGGTGATGAAGCCGCACCCATACCACCCCCCCCCCAACCAGTGGTTCTCTCACTTTCATCCATGTCAGATGAATATGTATTTGTTGGTGGACCCCCACCAGTTCTCAAACTCTACCCGAACCCGACCCAACATATTAGGGCCGGGATGGGGTCTAAACGTACGTACGTCAGTAGGGTCGGTTGGAAAACAGCAATATAAATTGAATTACTGATAAAAAATAGTTCTGTTCTGTCTGTCTGTCTGTCTTTGTATTCATCTATTATGAAGGATCTGCTCACTGGCGTGCGCAGAGAGTTTCAAGGGCAGGTGCTCAAATGTAACCAGGAGGGCACTCTAGCCGTCCGGCGAAACCGGGCGGCGGAAAATTGAGTTTTGGGGGGTTAAAAACGCATAGAAAACAGCATTTCAGCATCTTTTTGCTCTTTTAAAAAGGGCATGTTGGTCCAGAGAGGGCCACTAGGGGGTGCTCAAACCCCCCTTGACGTCTATGTATGCACGCCTATGGATCTGCTGATTGGCATTTTCCTCTACACAGAGGAAAAGTTAGGCTGTAAAAGTAGGCTGTAAATTCTACCCTAAACCTGACCAGGAAATACAACGTTATAAAATGCAAATTATATATTTTAGGGCACTGTCATGTGATCTACCTGCACAGTCTGTGAGATCTACTGGTAGATCACCATCTACCTTTTGAGCAGCTCTGGTCTACACCAGTGGTTTTCAACAGGTGGTCCGGGGACCACCAGTGGTCCCTGAGAGGGTTCCAGGTGGTCCCCAGGCTAAATGATGGAAAGTTGGTTAACCAGATGTAACTCTTGAGAATGTAAAAATGAAACCAAATGGACCCTTGCGGGTCCATTTGGTTTCATTTTCACACTCTCTCAAGAGTTAAAATATTCATCATCTGAATTAGCACTATTTAATTAAGAAGTCTACGCTGTTTTGTTTGCAAAATCCAGCCTGGAATTTGTGGACAAAACCAAAAGGATTCTTTAGTTTTAGGTCTTTGGGGCTGAAATGTCATCAAATGGTGGTCCTCCTCCGTGGCTCAAATGCTGAATAAATGGTGGTCCCTGGTGTCAAAAAGGTTGAAAACCACTGGTTTGTACCATGACACACTGGAGCAGCAAGTTGCTGGCCTTGTGCTTAAATAAACAAATGATTGGGTGGTTTAGTCGACACCCTCTATTTAATAAGAGTGTATTACTGCACTCGTCATCGGCTGTCAGTCACCGTCTGTTTTCATTGTCACACATGTCAGATACGTCTCAGTGACGACATCTGATCTGTGAGTATTTCAGTTAGTATCTGACTGGCTGCTCCGCGTCCAGATAAAATGTCACATCAATCATCAGTGACGTATACAGTCAGTGATGGGCAGTAACTTGTTACAAGTAGCTAAGCTACATAGCTTAACTACTTTTTCCCGTAGCTTGTAGTGCAGCTTACTACATTACACTTTCTGTTCTGGGAATAGCTTGGTAGGTGAAGCTACACTACTTGTTTTCAGGGTAGCTTGTAGGTGAAGCTACACTACTTGTTTTCAGGGTAGCTTGTAGGTGAAGCTACACTACTTGTTTTCAGGGTAGCTTGTAGTGAAGCTACACTACTTGTTTCAAGTAAGGAGTGTAGCTTATTACGTTTTCCCACAAGTGGACCCTTGCGGGTCCATTTGGTTTTACATTTTTACATTCTCAAGAGAATTTTTACGTTCTCAAGAGTTACATCTGGTACATATAAGCTTTCCATCATTTAGCCTGGGGACCACCTGGAACCCTCTCAAGGATCATTGGTGGTCCCCGGACCACCTGTTGAAAACAACTGTACACCACAGTACAGTACAGTACAGTACACAAGACACTAACACTTGCCCGCTTGCCCGGGGCAAGTAAAAAAAAAATGGTGGGGCAAGTGAAGACTGCTACCTGGTTGCCCGATCGGGCAAGACCTCTGTGTCTTTCCCTGCTTTCTAGCTGTCCACAATTCCAGGCTGGATTTGGGAAACAAAACAGGCAAATTAACACACAGATCAAAATGACCTAATCTTCTACATTCTCTAGTTGTGTAGACCTGGGCTAATTAAGATGATGAATTTTAACTCTTGAGAGCGTAAAAATGAAACCAAATGGACCCGCAAGGGTCCATTTGGTTTCATTTTTACGCTCTCAAGAGTTACATCTGGTTAACCAACTTAACTGGGGACTACCTGGAACCCTCTCAGGGACCACTGGTGGTCCCCGGACCACCTGTTGAAAACCCCTGGTTTAAAGCACCCAAGTAGGAAGTAAACTTAATATTTTTGGGGGGGCAAGTGACCATGACCTGAGGGCAAGTAGAACCTCACTTGCACTTGCCCGATGGGCAAGTGCCTCGGAGACCTTAGTGTCAACCCCTGGTACAGTACGGTACGGTACGGTACGGTACGGTACGGTACGGTATGGTACGGTACGGTACAGTACAGGGTGTGACTTCATCACATGTTAAAAATACACAATCTCAAATATGTCCCACACTGAAAATGGTGTGGGGGGTCGGGGTGGGGATGAAGTCGCCCCCATACCATCCCCCCCCCCCCCCCCCCCCCCACCCCCCAATTGGGAAATGTTACATCCGGTCCTAGATAGGATCCATAGTTCCGGAAATGTAGTCGATAAAAAATGAATTAAAACGTTCACCTCTGCATTTGTTTTGGTTGCAGCCTGATGTGATTGTTTTTGCACTTTGTGTTTTCAAATCGTCTTAAGAAAATTTAGTAATAAAAACAGTACTGGTTACAGGAATGTAAAACAGGTTTCACAGCTATGAGGATGTCAGCCGTTTGGTTTGGGCTGAGCCCTAATCACAACATCTACAGATCGGCTGAAAAGATTCTACAATTCTACATTCACAGAATCACAGCCATTCATAACACAAGATACTGTATACTGTACTGTATTTTAGTAGGTTGACTAGTCATGATGTTGAGTAAGAAGTTACTTACTACTAAGGACAATAACAAGCAATATTCGATAATTATTACAACTACAAATAACTTACCCTAACAGTAATTATACCACTATATTTCAATACATAAATACTGGGTCGCTTTTAGGCTAGATTTGAGAATAATCTCTGCAAAAGTTATCCTTTAAAGCAAGGGTTTTCCGGGGACCACCAGTGGTCCTTGAGAGGGTTCCAGGTGGTCCCCAGGCTAAATGATGGAAAGTTGGTTGAACAGATGTAACTCTTGAGAATGTAAAAGTGCAACCAAATGGACCCTTGCGGGTCCATTTGGTTTCATTTTCACACTCTCAAGAGTTAGAATCTGAATTAGCTATTAGCTAATGAACTATTTAACTCATTGACCGCGATCGGATCTTCTTTGTTTCCTCTCCATTGCCGCGGCTCAAACCAGTTCGATCGGTAAAAAAGCCCTTATTTTGAAGCTCAGATCTCCTAAACAGGATGTGCTGTTTCTGTTATGCTGTGTCTGTTGTCTTGCCTAATCGATCATCTGGCGATGTACCCAAAAAACATCCGGGTCACAAGTCAGGAAGAGCTGTGTAGCCCTGGCTGCTTAACCCATGCGCCAGCGACATTAAGGGGGCAAACCGGAGGAGAGCCGTTTGAATGCATTGGGTTGAATGCATGTCAATGGGACGAAAAAAAAAAAAAGTTGTCCCCAATTCTGTCCCAAATGAAAGTCAGCAACGGATGATCATCAGACGATGCGCACGGACTAATAGTTGGATTAAAGAATGAAATCTACATCTCGTTGTGATACGAGCCGTCGTCGTGACCGCGGGAGAAATCTAACGGGAAGTCCACGAGCAGCTCGAGAACGGCACTTTAAGAATTAATTAAGAAGTTCTACACTGTTTTGTTTGCAAAATCCAGCCTGGAATTGTGAACAAAACCAAAAGAATTCTTTAATTGTAGGTCTTTTAGGGCTTAAATGTCATCAAATGCTGGTCCGTGGCTCAAATGCTGAATACATGATGGTCCCTGGTGTCAAAAAGGTTGAAAACCACTGCTTTAAAGGAGAATAGGTAAAGACTAAATAACTTTGAGCCGAGGACCCAGACCTCATTTTGAGTACCACAGTTGTAGGCAGTATTGGGCACTTTGCCAAAACACACCTCATTACGCATTACAGATGAGCTTGTTGTTGCATGAAGTGAAAACAGAACAGATTTACAATCTCTCGACAGATAACAACAGAGATGTGCAGTAGTAGATCCTAATCCACCGCAGCATTCTGCACACATGACCTACACTACAAGTTGTCTCTAAACACATTGTGTTGTACATCTCTATTCTTTAACACATGACCTACACTACAAGTTGTCTCTAAACACATTGTGTTGTACATCTCTATTCTTTAACACATGACCTACACTACAAGTTGTCTCTAAACACATTGTGTGGTACAATTCCAGATCGCTTGGTGTAGCCAGGTATGGTGTAAGTCCTCTCATTGGCTGCATGGCAGCAAATCAGGTTTGGGGCCGTGCTCATTGGTTGCATGGCAGCAAATCAGGTCTGGGCCCTTGAGGTAGGCCCGAAAGCCTATACCACCAGGCCTGGGCCTGGGACTACCAAATAGTTATCCAGAATAATTAAAACCAGTCATCAAGAGCTTCAAATCATGATGAACAAAGCAGGGGAGTGCAGTAACATTTTTAATTGGGGGGGGTCAGGTGATTTCTGAACCTTTTGAATTGCAGGTTTTAATTATTCTGGGTAATTATTTGGTAAGCTCAGGCCCAGGGCTGGTGGTATAGGCTTTCGGCCTACCCAAGGCCCCAGACCTGATTTGCTGCCATGCAACCAATGAGCACGGCCCCAAACCTGATTTGCTGCCATGCAGCCAATGAGAGGACTTACACCATACCTGGCTACACCAAGCGATCTGGAATTGCACCCATTGTGTTGTACATCTCTATTCTTTAACACATGACCTACACTACAAGTTGTCTCTAAACACATTGTGTTGTACATCTCTATTATTTAACACATGACCTACACTACAAGTTGTCTCTAAACACATTGTGTTGTACATCTCTATTCTTTAACACATGACCTACACTACAAGTTGTCTCTAAACACATTGTGTTGTACATCTCTATTCTTTAACACATGACCTACACTACAAGTTGTCTCTAAACACATTGTGTTGTACATCTCTATTCTTTAACACATGACCTACACTACAAGTTGTCTCTAAACACATTGTGTTGTACATCTCTATTCTTTAACACATGACCTACACTACAAGTTGTCTCTAAACACATTGTGTTGTACATCTCTATTCTTTAACACATGACCTACACTACAAGTTGTCTGTAAACACATATACAGTATGTTGAATGCAGGCCTTTTCTTGTGACAGCACAGGGTATATTTGAACCTTTTCTAGTGACAGCATAGGGTACACACACATAGGGTACATACAAAGTGTTGTATCCTGCCGTTTTCTACTTCTTGCTGAATAGATATTATATATGATGATATTGTGTGTCGTCATGATTTGTCACGACCCGAGTTGGCTTTGTCCGCGGCGAAAACGTCTTTATATAAATTATTTTCGAAAAGTCTGTGAGAAAAATGAATGGGGAAAACACTTCCGGAACCGGGCGGTGACGTCACTGCGCAGGTCTATATTTCAACCTTTTCTAGTGACAGCAAATTTGAACCTTTTTCTTGTGACAGCATAGGGCAGGGGTGCGCAATTATTTTTCCCAAGGGGCCGGATGAGATACGTGAAATATTGTGGAGGAGCCAAGACTAAAGGCTGAACTAAAGTCTGCGTAATATTAATTTAATTTCAAGATAAAAGTAAGAGTAAGACCAACCATTTTGACAACAGGACCAACATTTGATGACATTTTAGCCCCACAGACCCCAAAACTAAAGATTTCATTTTTTTTGTTCACAATATCAGGCTGGATTTGGGAAACAAAACAGGCAAACATACTGTATACAGTAGATCAAAAATGACAATTCTTTTGCATTCTCTGGTTGTGTAAACAGATGAATATTTTAACTCTTGAGAGCGTAAAAATGAAACCAAATGGACCATTTTTAGGCTCTCAAAGAGTTACGTCTGGTTACGTCTGGAGGCAGGACAAATTTCAGTGCAAACTGACAATAAAGTCGTATCGTATCGTATCGTATCGTATCGTAGCGTATCGTATCGTTAACCAACTTTCTATAGTTAAAGGTAGGGGAAGTGATTTGAAATTCATGGTGTAGTACCAGCCTGGTGCACTAGGGGTCCCCAACAGTACTACACTATGTGAACCTGCTGCTCTCTTCCTGATTGGAGAGAATTGTGGTGACCTGGGGAACTTTAATTAGCTCCTCTGCTAACGTGGGGGAGGGGAAACTCCATATGTGTTTCCACACCTTATAATAGAGCATTTTAACAGAAAAAAATATTCTTTGGGTGATATCTGACAAAAGTGAAATCACTTTCTATATTTAACTGCAACTCTCTCAAGGACCACTGGTGGTCCCCGGGTCAGCCAAAGGGCTGCATAATGCCCAGGTATGGCATAGGGTGTATTTGAACCTTGAGGAATTGTTAGCGTTGCCAGACCGTTTGGCGTTGTGTTTATCCACTGCCTGATGATTCGCTTCAAAGGAGATTCTCGTATTTTTCTTGGCCGCCTGAATGTTGTCAAAATAATGTCATGCTGATGTTGGGACGGATGTTTTGGCAAGAGAGAGACGGATTATTGTTCTTACCCTTATGGCAGGGGAGTTCCTGCGCCTCTAGTCTTTAAAGCAGTGCTTTTCCAACCTCTTTTCATTCCAGGGACCACTATTTATTCGGCATTTGAGCCACGGAGGAGGACCACCGTTTGATGACATTTTTAGCCCCACAGACGCCCAAAACTAAAGATTTATTTTGGTTTTGTCCACAATTCCAGGCTGAATTTCAGAGAAAACAAAACAGTCAAACATACAGATCAAAATGACCATTAATCTTCTACATTCTCTAGTTGTGTAGACTTGAGATAATTCACATGATGAATATTTTAACTCTATTTTGACTCAAAGAGTTACATCTGGTTAACCAACTTTTCATCATTTAGCCTGGGAAACACCTGGAACTCTCTCAAGGACCACTGGTGGTCCCCGGACCATCTGTTGAAAACCCCTGCTTTAAAACGTTAGCTCAGATTTATGGACTTGCTGTAAACATGGTGTTTGTAAAAGTTGCCATCTAGTCCAGTGAAACCTTCGCTCAGCTTTGACCTTGTCATGTGGAACTTTTTTTGTGTGTGTGTCCAGCACATGACAAGTCATTTTTTTTTCCACTTCATATTTTCATCCCACGATTTTGCAACCTGTTTTCTCACCCAGTGCCAACTACCCCCAAGTTCAACAGACTGGCCTCATGCTTCCTTCGATGCATGAGGAGTCCAAGCTGCCTTCTTTTCATCTGACAGGGGGAGTTTCCCTGATTGGACTTAATGTGTGGAAGGAACTCGCCAAAGTGAAATTACATACTCTACATTTATGCCCCCAAAATCTGAACAATGCAGCTTAAAGTGTAAAAGAAAGGTTGATTTTTAAGATTTTATTAGTCAAAGTCACATTATTTGTGAGCTCTCGGGAATTATTACATATGTTTTGTATTTCATTATTCAATGACATTATTAGAGAGAGAGAGAGAGAGAGAGAGAGAGAGAGAGAGAGAGAGAGAGAAAGAGAAGAGAGAAGAGAGAGAGAGAGAGAGAGAGAAGAGAGAGAGAGAGAGAGAGAGAGAGAGAGAGAGAGAGAGAGAGAGGGGGAGAGGGAGAGGGGGGGAGAGGGAGAGAGAGGGGGGAGAGGGAGAGAGAAAGAGAGAGGGGGGGGGGCGGGGGAGACAGACAGACAGACAGACAGACAGACAACAGGAGCTGGTGTCATCAGGCAGACAGCAGACTGGTCACAGACAGTTCACAGCAGGGATCAGAAAGGGGGGGGGGGGGGGGGGGGGGCACATCAAAGCAATGTGTCCAGCTGCTTGGTGTGTCCAGTTTGGTGTATGCTCAGATGTAATGTCTGGTGTGGCCACTTGTTTTTTGTGCCCACTTGACCTGTTAACCGTGCAGAAACTATCCACGCCTTGCGCAGGTCCATCTGCTATCCTACATGTGAGTGAAATACAATGGTGAATGGACTGCTGTGATAACCGTGCGACAGAATAGTTCCTGCATGATATCACATTTCAGAGCAGCCTGGCAGCTCTCAGAATAAACACTTCCTTATATCGCCTCAGGCCAAATGCTGAATGACAATGCAACTTTTACATTTCACTGCTGGTGATGAGCAGGGCGGATGTAACATTTCCCATTTGGGGGTGAGGGGGGGGGCAGGAGAAAATGGTATGGGTGCGGCTTCATGAAGCCGCACCCGTACCATTTTCAGTTACTGGACTTTCATTAGTCAAGTAAAGTATCAATAATAACATCAGTTGTTGTTGAAGTTGCAACAGACACGCAGCATGCATAAAGCTAAAGGTCTGACTCAGAGAGTTTTCTGTTTTCAATGATGAAATGCTGTTGGTTTAGTGGTGACACAGCTGTAGTTAGTTAGTAGCAGTAGTAGTGTTTCACATCATTTTAAATAGAAGCACTTTAATTTGAAATAGCTTGGGGTGTTTTGCATGCCATCGTGTTTGGTGGGGCAGACTGGGCATTTAGGTGGGCATTGCCCCCCCCCCCCCCCCCCCCCATGCATAGATCCGCCCCTGCTGATGAGTGATATTGTTCTCTTTTCACAGTGTGTTGTTCAGTCACTGAGTCAGAATGTGATTCCATATCTATTGTAGGCCGTTCTACAGCATGCATGTTATACTGTATGATCGCTACATTATACCTGGCCAGGGCGGATCTAGGCATAGGGTTGGGGGGGGGGGGATGCCCCCATAAATGCCCTGACCCCCCAACAACACGATGGCAAACATTTAAAATTATTTGAACCACTACTACTGCTACTAACTAACTACAGCTGTGTCACCACTAAACCAACAGCATTTCATCATTGAAAACAGAAAACTCTCTGAGTCAGACCTTTAGCTTTATGCATGCTGCGTGTCTGTTGCAACTTCAACAACAACTGATGTTATTATTGATGCTTAATTGCCTAATACAAGTCCTGTAACTGAAAATGGTATGGGTGCCGCCCCCATACATTTTTCACCTGCCCCCCCCCCCCCCCCCCCAAATGGGAAATGCTACATCCGCCTCTGTACCTGGTATCACACCTGTTGGTTTGGTTTTCGTGCAAACTGGTTTCTCAATACCCGTATATCTCCTAAAATGTTGGCTATCTCAGTAACCTAACTCGGGACTACAGATACTGTATATAGTGGTTTTCAACCTCTTTGACACCAGGGACCACCATTTATTCAGCATTTGAGCCACATTTTGCAAACAAAACAGTGTAGACTTCTTAATTAAATAGTGCTAGTTCAGATGATGGATATTTTAACTCTTGAGAGTGTGAAAATGAAACCAAATGGACCCGCAAGGGTCCATTTGGTTTCATTTTGGTCTCAACCCCCCTAGGTCTTGGTCTTGTCTTGGTCTGGTCTCAATTTAGCAATGGAAACAATATGCATTTTCATTTAGCAATGAAACATATTTAAACGTTCCACATTTCTTACCATGGCACCAGTATGCATTTAATACTGAACTGAAGGATTATCTACATGACAGTAATTAGTAATTACGCAGGTATATATTGATATAAAAAGGGAGGTGTGGTCTACAGCATATTAATGTCTCTAAAAATAACCTTCAGACCTCCCAAAATCAAACTGATACGACAACTGACTCTGTTATTTCTTAATCCACCAAATTCCAGTACACTTTGCTGTAGTGGGATGACTCAACGTTATTAAACAGGTTTATGGAAACGAGCTTTGCAGGAGGATTATATTTGGTATTTAAGCCAAATGCTGAATGACAATGTGACTTTACATTTCAGCTATACGAGCAGCGGTATTGTTCCCTTCTTTACAATATGTTGTTTGTTAATTGGTTTAGAGCATGGGTTTTCAACCTTTTTCATCTCAGGGACAACCATTTTTTCAGGATTTGAGCCACGGACCACCATTTGAGCATATTTTAGCCCCACAGACCCGCAATCTAAAGATTTATTTTGCTTTTGTCCACAATTCCAGGCTGGATTTGGGAAACAAAACAAGCAAAGCATACATTCCAAAATGGCTAATTGAATATAATAACTGTTGAGAGTGTAAAAATGTTAACTCTTGAGAGTGTAAAAATGAAACCAAATGGACCCGCAAGGGTCCATTTGTTTACGTTATGTTTACATTTTTACATTCTCAGGAGTTACATCTGGTTAACCAACTTAGCTGGGGACCACCTGGAACCTTCTCAGGGACCACTGGTGGTCCCCGGACCACCTGTTGAAAACCCTTGGTTTAGAGCATGGGTGTCAAACTCTGGCCTTCAAATCATCTGAACTATCCCTTTAAGCTACCAGATTCCAACACAGTGTTGCCATGTTGGGATGGTTGAATACAGGTGTAATCCAACTAGCATTGCAGGAGGATTATATTGGTATTAAAGGTAGTGATAGAGACGCTGCTGTGTCCTCTGTACTGTCATAACTGTCACTACCTGTAGAACTGCTTCTACACACTGACTGACAGCAGGGCGGATGTAACATTTCCCTATTGGAGGGGGGGGGGGCAGGAAAAATGGTATGGGGGCGGCTTCAAGTCGCACCCATACCATTTTCAGTTACAGGACTTTTATTAGTCAAGTAAAGCATCAATAATAACATCAGTTGTTGTTGAAGTTGCAACAGACACGCAGCATGCATAAAGCTAAAGGTCTGACTCAGAGAGTTTTCTGTTTTCAATGATGAAATGCTGTTGGTTTAGTGGTGACACAGCTGTAGTTAGTTAGTAGCAGTATTAGTGTAACGCCCGGGATTCGAACCCGGGTCTCCCGCGTGAAAGTCCAACATCTTAACCACTAGACCAAGAGGACATCCCCTTGGTCCGGGGGCAGATATTGGTTTTTCCAGGCCATCACGGCAGAGGCTGTAGCCACCTGCTACACTCACCTCCCTTTTGACCTGCTTCCACGGGGAAACCCGATCCGGGTCACGGCACCAAGTGTAACCGGTTGGATCCGTCTCACTCTGCGTTGTGTTAGGAGGGACAACCCAGGACTCTTGTGGAGACTACAGATGTTTATTCTGACAGAAAATAACACAGAACACGTCTCCACGTTAGCCTCGTGCATACAGTACACAGGTCTCCTCTCGTTCCAATCGCGGAAATAAAAGAGCTGATCAACAATAGCACAACACATAAAACGTAACATACCTGACAGAAAATAACACAGAACACGTCTCCACGTTAGCCTCGTGCATACAGTACACAGGTCTCCTCTATAAAACAGAAATAACACGCTGTATAAATCATTTTGTAGATACAATTCTTATTTTGTTATACAGGACGTAACAATAGACACCCACCTCGTTCCAATCGCGGAATTAAAAGAGGAAGAGGTGAAGGCATCATGGGAAATTATACACGAGGCAGACTGTACCAACTTAAAGGGACTATACGTAGAGAATCATGGGGAATCTTGTCAGGTAGAAGAACTGATATGATATTTTGTGTAATTATACACACTGTTCACTATTCACACTGTTACATTAGTTTTTCACATCATTTTCAAAAACAAGCACTTTAATTTGAAATATCTTGGTTTGTTTTGCATGGCATCGTGTTTGGTGGGGCAGACTGGGCATTTGGGGGGGCATTGCCCCCCCAAATGCCCATGCCTAGATCCACCCCTGACTGACAGCCTCAGCACTAGAGAGCCATCCACCATGAGAGCTGGTAACCCAAACTCACATCATACACACCATCCTTTTATTAAACACTGTTAAAACACTGTAGGCTTCCTTCAAAATGGATGTTGATTAATTGGATTATTATAGCTAATATTAAAGATAAGTCTTTAGCGACACTGAACCCCTAATCATAGCTAGGACATTGAACACTAATCATAATCATAGCTAGGACATTGAACACTAATCATAGCTAGGACATTGAACACTAATCATAATCATAGCTAGGACATTGAACACTAATCATAATCATAGCTAGGACATTGAACTCTAATCATAATCATAGCTAGGACATTGAACACTAATCATAGCTAGGACATTGAACACTAATCATAATCATAGCTAGGACATTGAACACTAATCATAATCATAGCTAGGACATTGAACACTAATCATAGCTAGGACATTGAACACTAATCATAATCATAGCTAGGACATTGAACACTAATCATAATCATAGCTAGGACATTGAACCCTAATCATAGCTAGGACATTGAACACTAATCATAATCATAGCTAGGACATTGAACTCTAATCATAATCATAGCTAGGACATTGAACCCTAATCATAGCTAGGACATTGAACACTAATCATAATCATAGCTAGGACATTGAACCCTAATCATAGCTAGGACATTGAACCCTAATCATAATCATAGCTAGGACATTGAACCCTAATCATAGCTAGGACATTGAACCCTAATCATAATCATAGCTAAGACATTGAACACTAATCATAATCATAGCTAGGACATTGAACACTAATCATAATCATAGCTAGGACATTGAACACTAATCATAATCATAGCTAGGACATTGAACACTAATCATAATCATAGCTAGGACATTGAACACTAATCATAATCATAGCTAGGACATTGAACACTAATCATAATCATAGCTAGGACATTGAACACTAATCATAATCATAGCTAGGACATTGAACCTCTAATCATAATCATAGCTAGGACATTGAACACTAATCATAATCATAGCTAAGACATTGAACACTAATCATAATCATAGCTAGGACATTGAACACTAATCATAATCATAGCTAGGACATTGAACACTAATCATAATCATAGCTAGGATATTGAACACTAATCATAATCATAGCTAGGACATTGAACCCTAATCATAATCATAGCTAGGACATTGAACCCTAATCATAATCATAGCTAGGACATTGAACACTAATCATAATCATAGCTAGGACATTGAACACTAATCATAATCATAGCTAGGACATTGAACACTAATCATAATCATAGCTAGGACATTGAACACTAATCATAATCATAGCTAGGACATTGAACACTAATCATAATCATAGCTAGGACATTGAACACTAATCATAATCATAGCTAGGATATTGAACACTAATCATAACCATAGCTAGGATATTGAACACTAATCATAATCATAGCTAGGATATTGAACACTAATCATAATCATAGCTAGGGCATTGAACACTAATCATAATCATAGCTAGGACATTGAACCCTAATCATAATCATAGCTAGGACATTGAACCCTAATCATAATCATAGCTAGGACATTGAACACTAATCATAATCATAGCTAGGACATTGAACACTAATCATAATCATAGCTAGGACATTGAACACTAATCATAATCATAGCTAGGACATTGAACACTAATCATAATCATAGCTAGGACATTGAACACTAATCATAATCATAGCTAGGACATTGAACACTAATCATAATCATAGCTAGGACATTGAACACTAATCATAATCATAGCTAGGACATTGAACCTCTAATCATAATCATAGCTAGGACATTGAACCCTAATCATAATCATAGCTAGGACATTGAACACTAATCATAATCATAGCTAGGACATTGAACACTAATCATAATCATAGCTAGGACATTGAACACTAATCATAATCATAGCTAGGACATTGAACACTAATCATAATCATAGCTAGGACATTGAACACTAATCATAGCTAGGACATTGAACACTAATCATAATCATAGCTAGGACATTGAACCTCTAATCATGGCCGCGGTGAGATATTTTACCGCAGGGGCTGCTGAATATTCTCTAAGGCACGTATAACTCAGGCCCTGAATGAGCCCAAATGAACCCTAACTGGTTCATTTGGTTCCGTTTGTACACTCTCAGAAAAAAAAGAAGCGTCTAAAGAAATCCATTAACATGGTGAAATGTGTTTCACCATGTTAATGGATTTCTTTAGACGCTAAATTAATTACATAAACAATAACGCAATTCAAAAAAAAAACATAACTCATTTTAATCACGCATGGCATGCAACGTGGCAATATACAAAAAGCACAGGATTTCTTTTTTTTATGATCAGCACTTTATTTGAATTTTTATATTAACAACAAAAAAGGACAGGAAGAAACAAAAAGCCAGATTTGGAAAAGAGAAGAGAAAAAAACAAAAAACAAAAAAAGAACATCAATGCTAAAATCAATTACAGTAATAATTAAATAATAGTTCGAACAAAAAAGAAAAGAGAAAAAAAAGGACACTGCAGTTATTTACACAGCCATTAACTTAGCATTGTCAGCCATATTGTATGTCCGATAGAAACAAACATCAATTGTTTTGGCTTTGCCTGACCATGGGTCACATCAGGGGCCTGATGCAACATGAGCAAGAAACACGTTCCACTTCAAATCATATTTATCTAATTGATTATTCATCCTAAAGGATAACTTTTCCAAGGCGGCTACAGTACCCAGCTGAGTGAACCACACATGCGCCGGAGGCAAATCCTCAGACTTCCATTCTTTAACTATGATCTTCCTGCCCACCATTAATGCTGTTTGAATCCAATCAGCTAGATGAGTAGAGAGGTGTCTTAATGGCCCCGGGTCACCCAGAATGAACAGAGAGGGTGTATAAGGAATATCCTGGTGTGTGATTTGCATTATATTCTCATGGACAGCACACCACAGTGTCTGGACCCTAGGGCACTCCCATAGCATATGAATAAGTGTACCCTCACCACACCTAAAAAGCACAGGATTTCTAAAGCAATTTGGAACAGGGACCCACTAGTGCAAGGGTGGGCAATTATTTTTCCCAAGGGGCCAAATGAGACAGAAAATAATTTGGAGGGCCGTGCCAAAAGGCTGAACTAAATTCTGTGTATCTAATATTAATTTAATTTCTATATAAAAGTAGTAAATGTCATTGATTTGACACTCTGGTGAGAGTATTATCACACAATTAAAAGTGAGGTCGTTTCCAAAAACTTGTGTAAATATGAATATCGGTATTGTAGCATGTTGTATTTTCTAATTTCCATTAAGTACCATTTCACAGGCCGGTCAGACTCAGCCAAAGGGCCGCAGTTGGCCCAGGTGTGCACTGTGTGTGTGTGTGTGTGTGTGGTGTGTGTGTGTGTGTGTGTGTGTGTGTGTGTGTGTGTGTGTGTGTGTGCGTGTGCGTGTGTGTGTGCGTGTGTGTGTGTGTGTGATATGTTTCCCCATAGTTGTACATCCATGCCGTGAACTGAAAAAGTGAATTATTTGAATGTAAACAGCACAGCTTTAGGCTTCTCTGAATTGGTTCGGAGATCGGCCGACACTCCTGTTAACCAGCTCTCGTCTTCATCATAGCATGCTAGTAGCTAGCGATCGGTGCGATCATGGTTATTATTATAAATAGGTCAAATCAAGCCGTATTGCCACAGTGATTGTTGGACTATGATCAGAGATGGACATACAGGACGATTTTGACGTCATTTCTCATTGCATTGGACCCGAAGTTAGACGATCAAAAAAAAAAAAAGGTAATCGCCAAAAAATAATATTTTCTTTTAGACAAATCCTTAATTAGCAATCAAGGGGTTAAGATACCGTCAGCTCAAAAATCTCACTGTATCAATACAGTGACTTTCTGTACTGCGATAATACCGAAGTACTGACACAGACAGACACAGACGTGGCACATTTATAGTTATCAGGACACAACTAGTGCGCCGGCGCTATCAATCAAGCACATGGTGCTGTCAATCTTCTACTGGGGAATGCTTTTGCGCACCACAGCTGGGGCTCATATAATAATATTGTTCATGGCCAGAAGCCTTAGTATACATAGAATTTTGCAAACTCCGTTCACTTCATTGGGCCGGTCCAATGGCGGCTCCTCTGCGTTGTAAACAATGTATTTTCAACTCCAGTTGTCCCTATTCAGGCTGCATGAATAGCAGTTCGAGTGCTCAGTTTCTGACCCCTCAATGTCGCAACTAGATGGCTCTGCCCCCACTGGCCAATCACACCGTGTCTTGTGGAAAGAGTGCACCCATGTGATCCACAAGACGGGAGGCATTGGGTCCCATTTTTACTCTTTGGTATGACCCGGCCGGGAATCGAACCCCGACCTCCCAGTCTCAGGGCGGACGCTCTAACCACAAGGCCACTGAGCTGGTACTATTATGTATACTCTGTTCTGATTGGCTGAGATGTCGTCAGCTCCATCAGCTACTTTCACCTGACAAAAGGCTTTTTATAGAACATATTTAAAGCCGATCAACATCCAGGCGTAGGACTGTGTAGATTCACTCAGGTGTCTCAGCCATATCTGTGTAGGGTGTGACCGTGTCTCTGCGTAGCCACCTCCATAAGCCTCACCTTTGTCCAACTGTCAGCATCGGCTTGTCCACAGACAGCCCTGTGATGACAGGACAATACCTGCAACAATACATGCCAGTGTTGCCAACTTGGCGCATTTGTCACTATATTTAGCGCTTTTTCAGACCCCCCCTAGCGCCAAAATTAGTGGAAGAACTCCTGGCGGAAAATCTAGTGCTTTTTGGCTGGTGAGTTGGGGTGAAATTGATTGACATGCGCCAGAGATAAAACCCTCATTTTTCACCATTTCTCCTCCTATGACAGTGGTTTTCAACCAGTGGTCCCCAGGCTAAATGATGGATAGTTGGTTAACCAGATGTAACTCTTTGAGAGCGTAAAAATGAAACCAAATGGACCCTTACGGGTCCATTTGGTTTCATTTTTACGCTCTCAAGAGTTAAAATATTCATCATGTGAATTAGCCCAAGTCTACACAACTAGAGAATGTAGAAGATTAATGGTCATTTAATGGTCATATTCCCTTCCAGGCGAGCATCTAGCGCATTCTAGTGCATTTTGGAAGTGCCACTAGTGCATTTTGGATTTCGGCAATTGGCAACACTGATACCTGCACCCTCTGTGTAACAGCACAGAGAGCGATTTGGAATCCATGTAAACAGCATGTGGGTGATGACGGAACACTGAACAATGGTTCTAAATGCCCTCATGCTGCTGCAGGTTGTTGGTTTGGCACTTACAACTGTTTCCCATGTCAGTGACAAGGAGGAAGCCCCGGCACCTGGCGTCAGTTTGGGCGCAAGGCAAGCCTCTTGAAGGCTCATTTATTGTCTCCACCGTAAGGTGGTGACTCATCTTTGCTTCCTGAATTTGGTGGAGCTTTGGTTGGTTCCCTTATGGAAAAAAGTGGCATCTTTCATACTAGCCACTTTACAAGAAAAATGCTATGGATCTTATATCTGTTTTGCATATCATGTATAATCCCCCCCCCCCCCCCCCCCAACACACACACACACACACACACACTGCATTAACTCACACTGCACACTCAATGCACACCAACTCATGAAGTCGTTTAAAGGTAGGGGAAGTGATTTCACTTTTGTCAGATATCACCCAAAAAATATTTTTTTTTCTGTTAAAATGCTCTATTATAAGGTGTGGAAACCATATATGGAGTTTCCCCCTCCCCCACGTTAGCAGAGGAGCTAATAAAAGTTCCCCAGGTG